>CATKHJ010562620.1:0-26168 GCA_949750685.1 Vernicia montana | reverse complement strand
AATCAATCCTAAGTTCTTCTTCCTTATTTCTGATTTTTCCACATGCCCAAGTATATTCCCAATGTAGCTGAGGGTGGTCTCTTCTTTCTATAATCGAATAGTGTTTTGTATGATTATACACTATTTCAGATCTTAATGGGTTCCCATTAAAAATCTCATCCAAACCTTGTAACATTCCATCCATACACAAGGATTTGGATCTTAATGTTAATCTTCCAAAATTTTTGGGGAAGAAAATTTGAATTACCAAAAGTTTTGGGATAAAAATATAAATCTGAAAAATTAAAAGTACTATAGAGGTACACAAATTAAAGTTGAAGGATTTTACTGCAACAAATCAAAGTTTGAGGATAACAATGAAATCCTCTCATAGTTCAGGACAATGGGTGAAATTAACTCCCAATATAATAATAAAGTTTATGAAGTGGGCCTCAAAGGAAAAAAAAAAAAAAAAAAGAATCAATCAAATATGCAAAACGACGTCGATTCAATTGTCCCTGTCGGGTGGCTGCGGTGAGAAGATTTGTTCGACTCCAGATTCATCTTCAATATTCAATACAGATAATTGATCAACATAAATATAGTTGACGATTTTTTTTTTTTTTTTTACAATTAATTATATTAAATACCCAAAATATTAATTATTGTTTATTAGTACATTTCGCTGTCACAACTGAACAGTAAGCATTTCCTGGTCCATAATCACTACCTAATTATTATAGTATTGTAGTAGGTATTAAGGGAAAGATGAAAACTTTCAGTGTTTGACTTCTCGAATTTCTCTATAATCAATGAAATTTTGATCTTTGAGAGAAACCCATTTCGAATCAGGCCTTGAATTTTAGCTATAATGGCTAAAGTCATGGTTTTGATCTTCGTTTTGTTGGAGTTGGGGTTATGGATTGATGGTGGGTCGGGTGTGGAAATGGGTCAGCAGCAGGCACCGTATAGGATCCACACTCTGTTCTCAGTGGAATGCCAGAATTACTTTGATTGGCAAACGGTGGGGCTTATGCGTAGCTTCAAGAAGGCTGGACAACCGGGACCCGTTACCCGATTACTGAGCTGTACGGAGGAGGAGAAGAAGAATTACAGAGGAATGCATTTGGCTCCAACTCTGGAGGTGCCCTCCATGAGCAAACACCCCATAACTGGTGATTGGTGAGTTTCTTTTTTTTTTTTTTTTCCTGTTAGCTCTGTGCGTGTGATTTGTTGGTTGTTACTGTACTATTGAAGTTAAAATGGAGTGATCATTATGTTTTGGATCTGAATTGGGGTGGTTTCATTGTCTTTATAACTTGTTTTTATATTTCAATGGTTATTCAGTTGTTTCTTTGCTTAGAAATTTGGGTTGGATTAGAGTTTGTTCAAATGTGCTTGCTTCCCTTTTGTTTGTTCGGAGACTTGATGCTTTTTTGCGGCATCAAAGTATGACTTTCCATTTATAGTTCGCATTTCGAGTTTGTTCAGCTGTGCTAGTGCCAATTCTATTTGATGATATGGCTTAAAATTCAGATACTATTCCATTTGACTTCTCGTCTGAGACAGCAACATTTTATTAGGAGAACTGGTGCACAGAAGATCTGATTGCTCAAAATCACGCCTAGACTGCAAAACAGACTCTTGAATAAAACTGCATAATGTGAGGATTGTAACAGTTAGTTGCTTCTTAATCCTGGGTTGATTTTGTCTAAATTTAGTTTTACTTCATCTTCATTTGCATTAAGTGTTTTCTTCTGTTCCCTCTGTTCGGTTGACATCACAATATCTGATTTAAGAATTAACTTACACAGATGCAAGTCAGATTGCTGTTCTCAGCTCTAATTTCTTCTCATTAATCATGAAGAATTAAGCTTCTCCTTAACTTTTTAGCTTTTGTTTCCTGATCCTTCTACCCTTCTGCTTCATTCTCATTGGTATTTTGATATTTTCCTTTCCAAAAATATAACTTTGAAAATTAATATATTTTCTATTAAATCACTACTCAATTTCTGTCTCTTGGTGTTTCCCTACACTGGAGGAAAAAAATGAAGTGCTATTTTTTTTATTTTTGCAGGTACCCTGCAATCAACAAACCTGCTGGAATTGTCCACTGGTTGAAACATAGTAAAGATGCAGATAATGTCGATTGGGTTGTAATTCTAGATGCAGACATGATCATTCGAGGTCCAATCATACCTTGGGAACTTGGTGCAGAGAAAGGAAGTCCTGTTGCAGCACTTTATGGGTATTAACTTTTATTTCTTAATCAAAGTTGTTTTGTACTGGATATTAGTGTTCTCCCTTGATGGATTGCTTAAGCAATTAGTACTAAGCAAGTTTCTTTATATGGTGAATTGGCTGCTTTAGTGGCTGACCTAACAATAGCACTGTGGATGCTTCTGCATAATATTTTAGCTATACTGTTTGTACTTGACATTCTTGTGACTTGGAGAAAAGCACACTTTTCAGAGGAACATGAATAATTCAGAATTGGAATGTTCTCCTGACCTGGCTCTTGGATTATGTATTGAACCTTAATTCTTTGCAATTTTATCGATCGACTTGTTATTTCATTGCCTATTTTGAATGCTAATTGTTTTCTTGCCTTTAATCTTTGGAGCATATATCATGGATATCCTTTGCAGTGATTGCAATTGTGTAATCAATTTCTCTGTTCAGTTACTTGGTTGGATGTGACAATATTCTGGCCCAATTGCACACAAAACACCCTGAACTCTGTGACAAGGTCGGTGGGCTTTTAGCCATGCACATAGATGATCTTCGAGCATTAGCACCCATGTGGCTTTCAAAGACAGAAGAAGTACGTGAAGACAAAGCTCACTGGGCAACCAATATAACTGGCGATATCTATGGTCAAGGTTGGATAAGTGAGATGTATGGCTACTCGTTTGGTGCTGCAGAAGTAAGTTGGCTTGTTTGTTTCCTGAACAAAGTTATGTTCTCATTTATTCCTACTAGACTTGAAATTTTATTGTTATTTATTTATTTTTTTCTTATTCTTACATTTTCAGGTTGGATTACGGCACAAGATTAATGATGACTTAATGATCTACCCAGGCTATACTCCCCTAGAGGGTGTTCAGCCTATTCTACTTCATTATGGTTTGCCATTTAGTGTGGGAAATTGGTCTTTCAGTAAATTGGATCACCATGAAGATGATATTGTTTATGATTGTAATCGGCTCTTTCCTGAGCCTCCTTACCCTAGGGAGGTATGTGAACTAAATTGCAAAAAATTGATGTCTAACAAATGAAACTATTTGTGTTTAGAAAAAACTTGCTCAGTGCTTCCAAAGAATATACTTTGCACTTCATTTCTTTCTTTCTCTTACTTTTTTCAAAATTTCAGCATCAATCTGTTAAGGTCACCTTTTGTATATGCCTGACTTGATAGCGCACCGTGTGTGAATGTTTAAAGTACATTATGTTATCTGAAGCCAACATATCACAGTTTCATTCTTAATATGTTGATATTATATAGCTAATATTGGATTTGGTATTGTTGAAACATATGATCTTTTAATTTGCAGGTAAAATTGATGGAATCTGATCCAAACAAAAGGCGAGGCCTGTTTTTAAGCATTGAGTGTGTAAATACTTTGAATGAAGGTCTCTTATTACAACATGCTGCAAATGGATGCTCTAAGCCAAAATGGTCAAAATACTTGAGCTTTTTAAAAAGTAGAACTTTTGCTGAATTAACTAGGCCTAAATTTCGTACTCCTGACATTAAAAAAGTTGAGGAGGCTGCAAAAGAGCAGCAGGTTATCGATGAACCTCAGAAACAACATCCAAAAATCCACACCATATTTTCCACAGAATGTACCCCTTATTTTGATTGGCAAACTGTAGGCCTTGTACATAGTTTCCACCTAAGCGGCCAGCCTGGAAATATCACACGGCTTCTCAGTTGTACAGATGAAGACTTGAAGCAGTATAGAGGCCATGATCTGGCTCCCACCCATTATGTTCCTTCTATGAGCCGGCACCCACTAACAGGCGATTGGCAAGTCTTCTTCATATTCATTTCTTTTGCCTTCAATACTTTGCATTGGTGATCATTTTATGTTAATTCCAGCTCCTACGTGACACCGTTTTGGTTCTTGTCATAATGCATGTACCCTGTATGTTCCTGCCCTTCATTTGATTGCTGATGTTAAATGCTGCTTTAATACAAAATATTGAGGATCTGTGTTTTGTGAAGGAAACCATCCTAGGACCTTGTTTAAGCTAAAATAAGTTGGTAATGATCAAATTATGAACTTTTTAACCCTCATCCAACACTCCAATCAAACAAGGTTAGTCCTGCCCAGGCAAGGTTTTAGGAGGGGCCACATCTAGAATTAGTCTTACATTTTGGCATTTCCTCCTGAGTGGCTGTCCTAAAATGTTGGACCAGTCATTTTTGTACATGTCTACCTGAGATTGTGCTATTGCAGCAGCCAGTCAGCTTCCTCCCTTCACCTAACAAGTTTGGTAAAAATTCCAAAGTGAAATGATCCAAAGAGATTCCATGAAGTACAACTCTAAATCTTGCCATTTTTCTATGTCAGGTATCCAGCGATTAATAAACCAGCTGCTGTCCTTCATTGGCTTAATCATGCAAATACTGATGCTGAGTTCATAGTTATTCTTGATGCTGACATGATCATGAGAGGTCCAATTACACCATGGGAGTTCAAAGCAGCTCGTGGCCGTCCAGTTTCAACTCCCTATGAGTAAGTCAAAGACTTATATTCCCTTAAATGTGTGTATAACTGCATCTCTTTATTTTTGATTCTCTTCATGGCTGCATCTCTCTCTCTCTCTCTCTCTCTTTCTCATGCGCGCACACACACATTTGTAGATGTTTAGTTGCAAAAGAAATTATATTTCTGACTGAAAATTTTATAACTTAATGTATATCAGCTACCTTATTGGTTGTGACAATGTGCTTGCAAAACTGCATACACACCATCCTGATGCTTGTGACAAGGTCGGCGGTGTAATAATCATGCATATAGAAGATCTTCGAAAATTTGCTATGCTGTGGCTGCACAAAACTGAGGAGGTCCGGGCTGACAAAGATCATTATGCCACAAATATCACTGGGGATATATATGAATCTGGCTGGATTAGTGAGATGTATGGTTACTCTTTTGGTGCAGCAGAGGTATGCCATTCTCAATTATATCCCTTCTGTACGTAGACTGTAATCTCGTAGTGTAGACATACCCACTGATGCAATTGTAGAGAAAAGATCCTATCTGCTTGGAGAAATTTGCATACCTACTCTTTTATGGGGAATGTGTTCCTATCTTGACAGGGGTGCATGCTTAATTTCCATCGTTGACTTGTTACTCTTTTTAATTAGTCTTTAGAGAATATGAACAACAATTGAATTGTTACTTCAGCTGATGGTTTTAATCTGCTTTAATGCTCTTTAGGAATCATAAATTCCATTACCCTCTATTCACTTGTTCTTTGTTCATGCAGCTGCAACTACGACACCGTATAAGCAGGGAGATATTGATATACCCAGGATATGTCCCTGAGCCTGGTGTCAATTACAGAGTTTTCCACTATGGGTTAGAATTTAAAGTTGGGAATTGGAGTTTTGACAAGGCAAACTGGAGAGATGCTGATGTTGTCAACAAATGCTGGGCTAAGTTTCCAGATCCCCCTGATCCTTCAACACTTAATCGAACTGATGAAAACATCTTACACAGAGACCTACTTAGCATAGAATGTGCAAAGACTCTGAATGAAGCACTACTACTGCATCATAAGAAAAGAAATTGCCTTGATCCTAGCGCCTTATCCAACTCAAACTTGGATACAGCAAAGGAAGCTGTAAGTTCAAGGAAATTTGGCAGGATCGATGGAAGTAATGATGTAAGAAGCAACCCTGTGCCAGTAAAACATTCTCAGGAATCATCTCTGCCTTCTACGACTGACAGGCTATTCAGTTCTTTAAGGGTCTGGGTTATTGTTTTATGGGCACTTTCTGGTTTTGGTTTTGTGGCAGTTATGTTCATGGTGTTTTTAGGTCGTAGAATTAAGGGAATTAAGGGAAAAAGTTACAGAAACAAGAGAAGATCATCATATTCAGGTTTCTTGGATGTGAATGGCCGCGAAAGGCTTATTCGTAATGCTGAATCATCTTTATAACCTTAAAATTGTAGAACAAACACAATGGTATATAGAAGATTGAAAGTTCCAGAGCATCATGGTTTCAAGGCAAATTGAAAAAGATATATACTGATACAGCAAAACAGTACTGTAGAATATTTTTGCAAGAGAAGAGATGACACTACCTCGGAAAAGTTTTGGCTGCTCTTTCTATTGTTATGACTTTTGACATGTCCCTAAGTCTTAATGTGCTAAAAGATGGCAATTTGAAAACAATTCTTGTCAGAAATATTTGGTTTTTTCTTTTCCCAGTTCTAACATAACAAGAAATTTTATTTATTTTAAGATTAGGTTTATATTGGCGGGAAACTATATTATTTTAAATGTTGAAAAAAAATAATAATTTGAAATTGCCATTTAGCTGTTCATTGTGAAAATAATTTTAAATAATTTATAATAAACAAATTTTACATAATATTTTTCCTCTATAGCAATTCTCAAATGTAAAAGAAAAATTTATTATTAAATTCATTCGGTATTTTAAGAAAGAAAAACAAATTGCAACCATAAAAGAATGATAAAAAGTGATTTATTTTTATTTTTATCAATCCGTTTTTCAATATACAAATTTTTAGTATAGAAAAATAAAAATGATACCAAACAATCCATGAAAAACTCTAGTCCAATAAGTGTAGCCTAATCTTAGACCACCAAACTTAGGGCATCTTTAGCAAGGATTTGATAAGAATTTATTGAGTGTTTGATGATTAGATTTTCTATTAAGAGAGATTGATGAAAATTAACTGGTTGATATGTATCAACTTGTTAAATGCGTGATAAAGAATAAATAGAGGGCAATGGGGAGCATGCGTTTCAGACGCCTGAAGGCTATCCTGATCGTTACACGTAACCCATATTATTTACTTTTTAAAATTTAAATAATGTGTGATTTGATTATGAATCTCATATTATTTACTTTTTAAAGTTTAACCATTATTAGAGATAGTCTGATAGAGAAAAATTTAATGAATTGATGATGTGGTATGAGTATTAAACACTTTTAAGTGTTTAACCATTAAAGATGCCTTACACTGGAAGTATTAACAACAGCTTAAACTATGCTAGTTCACTGACTGGCTATCTGCTAACAGTCGACAAGTGGTTCCAATATTTCATTAGTTCAGTGCTTATTTGGGCAAAGCAATGGCTGAAATGAGCATTTTACAACCTTATAATGGTGATGGCATAATATCAAAGGAAGCAACCCTGTCCATCATTGCTTGAGGGAGGAGTCATCAGACCTTAACAGTTAACACCAAACCAACTTGAGGCCTTGGAAAAGTCTGTGTTATCATTGCATTTATAAAATTTTAAGTGTAAAATAATAAAATCTCTATGTATTAAAACTATAATACCAGATCTCAATACAAAATCTCAAGTTACAACTCGCTTATCCTTGTATGATTTTGAGTTGAAAACGATCATCGCCCATATCCATAAGATTCACATCTGTTCATTTGCACAAAATGCTGAAGAATTGCCCCATTCTTCTATTACTTCATGCCCAGTCACCAAGTTGCAAACTACTGGCTCAAGGCAGTGAATGGCAGCAAAATCTTTTCGGGTAAGCATGCCCGTAGTTTGTGACTTGAACAGCATCTGTCTGTCAACTCGCAACATCCCAAAATTACCTTTCTCACGTTTTGCATTCATGTTTTACAGGTGATCTTTCTCTTTTTTGGCAGGCCTTTTTGCTTCCAATCCCCCTTCCTCTTCTTTGATTGCTGCTTTTGGAATGATTTTCCAACCAAGGATGGTTGTTGCTTCAAGGCAAAGCTTTTGGCAACATGCCCCAAGTGAAGTTTCTGCACCATAAATATTCTTTTCAGCTCTCCCCGGTGGGTTGTGTATGCACGAACCCAAGAGACAAATGCATTCTGGGCCAGTTTATTCATCCTTGGCTGAGGAAAGAAATAAAAAGCAACATATCAATTTGAAGCGTGTAAAAAGCAAATCAGATTCATTCTGTATGCAATCTAATTTAACGTGGTCAAAATATACCCAGGGCCGTACAAAGCCAAAGGTTGAGACTGGCTGTTTAATGAGCTTACAAATGTTAACGATCAATTGGGATGTCATTTCTTCAGGAAAGAGTATAAAATGTCAATAAACCAATGCATGGATTACAAGGATTGAAAACTTTAAACATGACCAACTAAAAGGAAAAAGTTAAGATTGCAAAAATCAGAATCTCTGCAATATGATGAAGGAAATAAGTATAAAATATAAACAAAATCATTATGGGAAGTTCATACCTGCACTGAGATAAATGATTCAAGTGCCCTCTGCAGTGATAACACCCAGGGATGCGACTCTAAAGAAACAAAGTTCTTGGCACGGTGCATCTGCACATGCAACGAGAAACTATCCAACACTTTGAGCATGGGATATTCTGTCAGTGACACACCATGTTTCTCCAGATCTTGTAGATAATCCACTTCAACTGGTTGTAGAAATAGCAATGAATCCCCCTTTTCACCCAACCGAGCAGTTCTTCCAACCCTACATTGTGATCATAGATCAAATCAAGCTGCAATGGGTTTTCTATCCAATCTTAACCAGAATGCATACATGCAAATCTGAGCACACATACACATCTAATAAGAAATAGAAATATGTAAAAGAAATACTGCAGACAGGAGTCCCCAAAACCTGTGAACATATTCAGTAGCCTCTCCTGGAGAATCATACTGTATAATGCATCTAACTTTTGGAAAATCCAAGCCCCTAGCTGCAACATCTGTGGACAAAAGAAGAGCCAATTTCTCAGTTTTGAAGGCTTGGAATGTGTTTCTTCGATCTTCCTGCTTCATACTCCCATGCAACCGAAAAGTCTTGCATCTCAAGAACATCTCTGTAACCTCTGCTTTCGATTGTGAATTGGGCGACAAGCGGAACTCACTTAACAAAGAATAGTGAAAATCCACTGCATCACATGTTGAAAAGAACACCACAATCTGAAAATTGAGTATGTGAGTGAACTTGACAAGCAAAGCTAACCAAAAACTTGTATAGGAGATTATGTAAAAAGTTAAAAGTCCAAAGACGTAAGAGAAAAGTATGCCCATAATTCCAATCACAGGCTATTCACAGTGACAAGCAACAAGAAATTAAATTGGAAAATGCACATTTCCAAATGGTATAATGATAGGGTAATTATTATAGAAGGCACACATCAAAGTGTAGGCTTAAAAAATTAAAGCTGACACTTGAGATAAAAGGTGCTATATGGTCTAAGATAAATGACTGCCTACAGGATTCAAACAGCTATAACAGACGCAAGGCTTATAATAATAAGTAATAACCAAACTTGAACTCGTAATCCTTTTGGTCTTGAACTTTTATAAACCAGAACAACTTTGCAATAGATTGTACTGTTTAGCACTTTAGCTCAACTATATTGAGGGTTTCTCACTAACTCATGGAGAAAAGCCCTAATACAGTATTCAAGGGGAAAAATTGATAGTAACAAAGACTGCAACTTCAAAAAATACCAATATGTAGAAATTCTGACTTAAAGCTGTGAAAAATATGGCAAGAGTAAAGGCAAGGACAATTAAAAAAAAAATCAGTGAAAAAGCACAAATTTGAAAAGTAACCTTACTTTTTGGGAAGCTTGTTTCTCAAAAAGATGTTTTAGAATGGAAAAAAGTACTGCTAACCGTGAACCACAGGGCACTGCACAGAATTTCAAACAAGGATTCTTATATCAGAGAATCAGCGACGAAGGTTCAAAAGGAGAAACTTTCAGGCAGAATATACCTTTCACATATTTCTGAACCAACTGAGCAGGAAGTTTATAATCTCCAGTTGAAGAGTTCATTACTTTGCTGGGATGTTCTAATTCATCATCTATGTCAGATTCTACAGATTCAGTATGTTCAAGTAATGAATCTTGTTGCATCTGCTTGTCATCAAGACCAATCATAACTGGATTTTCTAAACTTATTTTAGCAAGATGATTTACTTTTTCATTTAAGGTAGCTGATAATAGCAGATTTTGCCTCTGAAAATTAGAGATGCTTGAAACTTTATTTTCCTTGTCAACTGTTCCAGTTAGCCTGGAGCCCAGGAGATCCAGTATCTCTTCTATTTCCTTGCCAAATCCTAATTCCAAGATTCTGTAAAGATGCTCAGCCAAAGTTAACTATAGCACAGTACCATACATCTTTTGCAAAAGATAGTAACTTGACTTCATTCTGTAAACCATACCTATCTGCTTCATCAAAGATTATCCATCGCAGATTTGAGTGCACAAATGATGATGTATTTTTCAAGTGATCCAAAAGGCGCCCAGGAGTTGCAACAAGAATAGATATACCTAAGACAAAATCCATACTCAATAAAACATGGAAAAGCCACCTAAATTGAGCAAAACGTTAAGGAAATATTTGCTTGCAGATTTACTATAAAGTAAATGGCTTTATTAAGTTAAATCATTTTGAAAATACAAAGTGACACATAAATCAGACTGGTCGGTAGCGACAACTACTCTGCCAATTCAATCAATAGAAATAGCAAACAATCAAAAGTATGACTAAAAACTGATTCAATCCATTTCAATTAATGAGGCTTTATCATCTTTAAAGCATTGTTCATAACAGAAAGGAAAATAAAATAAAAAATGTTCATAAAGTAATGTGTCAGGCATACACAATATATACCATAATTTTCAGGGATAAAGTTAAGTCTTTGAATTTTAGGAGAACTGTACATAACTAGTGATTTTAACTCTCTTTTTTTTTTTTACTAGATAGCAATTTTTGGTGTATATGATGCTGCAACCACCAAATAATTACTAATTACTCCAAATGCAATAATTTACATGGTTTCAAGAAATGACAATCTTGTAAAATATGCATCTCAAAGCCAAACACAAGGTAATAGAACTATAGCAGTAAAAGTTTCCTACCTTTCCGCAGCCTAGCTTTCTCCTTTGACCTTTTTTCACCACCCATTACATAACCAGGGACAATCCAATGAAAACGGTGTAACAACTTTTGCAGAATTTCATAAACCTGTATGCACAACTCACGCGTTGGCACAAGGACCAACGCTATCACCAGGATATCAATTACATTAAATTGAGATAAGCAAATGACATATTAAAACTAGATCATCAACATCAAAATAAATAGTTTCAGTTTCGAAATAAATTGCAATTTGCAGAAATACTGACAGTAAACAGAACAAAAAAAAACATAGAATTAAACAGTTCTATATTCAAATCAAAGCTCAATTTAGACTTGATCCATTGGTGCAAACTCAGAAAAAAAAAGGCACATACCAAAAGTTCCCTGAGAGCGATCGATTTTAGGACTATAACTCTGCAAATGATGAATAATTGGGGCTAAATAGGCCACAGTTTTGCCAGTGCCAGTAGCGGCATTAACAAGTCTATGAGTTGTTTCAGATTAAAGAATAAACAAAGGAAAAAAACCCAAAATCTAAAAATTTCAGTAAGTTACTAATAAAATTAGAAACATTTAATATGTTACATAATAAAGGATACACATGACGACCAGAGAGAACAACAGGAATAGCTTGAGCCTGAACCAATGTTGGAGCTTCGAAACCCAATCTTTCTGTTTATATATATATATAATTAGTTACCCAAATTTAGCAATTCAAATATATAACTGTATAGAGAGGGAGAGGGAGAGAGAGAGAGAGACCTTTGAGCTCGTCGCATAAGGTGGAGTGGAGGCCGAGAGTGGAGAAAGAGCAGGATGAGAATATATCGGAATACTCATTCATATCTTTTTCTTCACGTTCCCTTTTTATCTTCTTCTTCTTGGTTTCCATGGCTTCTTTTTCCTCTCTTTCACTCTTTGTTCTTGTCCTCTGTAATTAATAGTCTGATTTTTTTAAATTTTAGGGTTTTGTTGCTCCAATAATTCTTGAATTAGGGTTTAATCAGTTCAACACGACGACGTTGTGACTTAATTATTTTAATAAACGACTGCTAGGCATTCTGTGTGAACGATTGGAAAAATGGAAAATGGTCGTTTTAAAAATACGGCATGTCGTTGAAAAATAAACAATTACCAGTCCTTTTTTTTTTTAACAGTTAATTAAGCTGGTGAGTGCTGAGTTATTTGAATTAATTTGAAAGTATTGTTCAATGCAAAATTACTGCATGATTCACAAAGTGTAGAAGTAATTTCAATTGAGTAAATCAAATATTGATCCTTAATTAAGTGAAAAAATTTAGAGAAATCCTTACCTCTCTGCCTTTCTTAATTCTTTTGTATGTATATGTTCTATCTTACTTTTATTCACTATATGTTTTTTGTTTTATTTAATGATAACTAAGGATATAAAAAAACCGAGAGAACAATCTTTTTTTGAAAGAAAGGTTGTGTATTGCAGAGTGACTATTATACATATTAGTGAGTCAGACTGCGATACTTAATTTATAAAAAAAAAATTATGAATATGGTGAATTAAATTTTTTAAAAATTTTGATATTTTTCAAATTCAAACCAGTCTCATTAACATATCTAGTAACTACCCATTATATATGTCCTCAAAGAAGGAATGTTAATTTGGGATAAAAGATTCAATAGGTTATGTAGGAATTAATCCCTCAGAAATCAAACTATTGAATTTTATTACTTTTTAAATGAGAAAGCTGTAAATTGAAATTTTAATAAGAATTTATTTATAAAAAATCAATCAAAATAAAAATAAAAATGTGCGTTAATCACCCTTTTAGAACCTATATAAAATTCTATATAGTTAAAAGAATTTGCAGTTGAAAAATCCTTTTAATTTTAGTTTAAGACATGTCACTTTCAGGAAAGAAAAATGTGCCCTTCAATTTAATATACTAAATTTTATAGACATTAATTGAAATCTCATGTTGTGTGTGAACTATTACCATAAGTTAGGTTTGTTATTCAATGGGTCAACTTCTACTCTCCCCCAATCCACGTAAAACTGGGATAGAGAGAGTTCATATATGAATTCAGGAGGATTTTCGATTTTGGATAAGATTTGAGAAAAAAATTTAAAATTTGAATGCAGCAATTCAATCAAAAAGTGACCCAAATATATCCCGCCCTGTCTATAGTAATGAGGCGGAATGAGATTGAGTCTCTTCACTCCACCCTGCTTTAATCTCCGCATCGATTTCATAAAATTAATATATATTAATTTTTTATTATAATTTCATATATATATATATATATATATATATTATTAATTTTCTTTAAAATTATATTATTGAGTATTTAATTTTATTATTATTATTTAAATATTAATTAATAATATATAAAACTTAACATAAATATATATAACATTTTTCTCAAAATATATAAATTATGAATTTTTAACATTAATAAAGTTATAAAAAAAATAAATGGAGATCCTCGTCCCCGCGTCTGCCCCGAACTTAATTTACTCCGTTTCGCCTTTGTCCTGACTGTTCATGAGGCGGGGACGAGAATCTCAAAAACCACTCCGCTCCGCCCCATTACCATTCCTATCTCGATTCATAATATTAATTAATTAATTTAGACATATTGAGTTAATTCAAATCCGACTCAAATATGAATACATCCCACCATAAATTATAATTTTTAATTCATTTTATAAATTAAAACTAGCAACTTGTAATAAAATGACGAGTCTTTCAGCATAAGATAAAAATAAATGTTTTTACAAATAAATGTTTTGAGTTTTTTTTTTTTTTTCAATTGACTTCAAATTCACAATTTTTTTTTTCTATTTATGCAAGTATATTTGAAGCTTTTAAAATACAACCATAGTTATACTTTTCTGACATTTAACTCTTCCAAACATAGTGTTTCGACAAATTCATTTTAATATTGCACTCATGGTATTAGGTTTTGACTTTGGCGTTGTAACAATAAATTGATAAGTTATTGGCAGTTGCATTATATACAAATTGCTTCCTTATTCCTCCTATATACATGCATACCAAAGTCCAGCCTAGAGCTTATTTGTTCTATCCACTAAATTATTCGAAATTATTAGATTCTTTTTAAGGAAAGAGAAATCGATCATGAATTTATTACTTAAAAAAATATGCACTTATCGTTACATTATGTCTCAATATGTGAAATTATTAAATTTCAGAGCCTACTTGTTATACTAACAAGGAAGATAGTAGCAATTAATGATGCTCGAACCTTCAAAATATAAAAATTTTTAAGTGTAAAATTATAAAAATTTAATCATATATTATATTTAACCTTTTTTATTTTAAATATTTTTTTTAAATATATAAAAGTTGACTTAACTATATATAATTCTTATAAAAAAATTCTAACTCTGTCCTGATGGCAATCTTAACAATAATTCAACACTGATATATAAACAAAATAATTTTTAAAGCTTATTTTCCGAATATTTCATTTTCCTAGAATCCATTCACTTCATAACAAACGATTTCTTAATAGTTAATACCAAGTTAAAGTTTAACTTGCCTCTCCAAACTAACTCCTAACTGTCCCCATTAACTACTGTATCTCTTGTAAAATATATATATAT
Organism: Vernicia montana; assembly: GCA_949750685.1. Taxonomy (NCBI): domain Eukaryota; kingdom Viridiplantae; phylum Streptophyta; class Magnoliopsida; order Malpighiales; family Euphorbiaceae; genus Vernicia; species Vernicia montana. The sequence goes on along the minus strand of CATKHJ010562620.1, from coordinate 11,477 downwards.
ATTTAAATTCAACACTTATTTATATATTACTAAATAGTTTCAATTAAATTAAAATTTTTTAGTTAAAAATTTAAACTAAATATACAATTATTCTTTAAACTTTTAAATAATTTTATAATTTAAACATTTCTTAAACAGTAATATTATTTTATGTTCAAAATTCAAACTCTTAAGCTTTTAAATTTTTAGGTAAGCTGAGATTTCTTCAAATTCAAATAAACTAAACAGCATGGACGTTGAAGGAATTCACAATGTGGGCCCCAAACAAAGTTGAAAAAAGCTTGTAGAGCTCTTTATAAAAATGTTTTTTTAAAAAAAAAAAAACCCAAATAACACTAATTAAAAAATAAAAATTCAGATAAAATTAAATAAATAAATTAAATTAGTAAAAAGTGAGAATTTTTAATCTATCGTTACAAATTACAAATGATAGTGATAGTAACGAAATACAATTTTATAAAAATCTTCAATTTTTTCTTATTCAATCTATTTTTACATTAATTTATTTATAAAAATATATATAAATAGAGGCCCCACATTCTGACATAAAAAGATTGCTTCAGCATCTCTCTCCAGGCTTTTTTTTATCATTTAAAGTTGCATGCTTTTCCATGGCATGGACCCAATGGCCAGTGCCCTTTCCATTTGAAATTCAAATTCAAACGGTACACATAAAAATGTTATTGGTTTAGATTAGATCAACAACAAAGAAAGAGATCAAAGTTTGGAAGATTTTGAGGTCATGGGGGAACCAACTTATCTCATGCAACAGCAACCCTTCTCTTATGTTGCTGGCATTCCTAATCAGTCCAACAATGAGGTCAGTTCTTGAAAAATTCTGTATTTTTAGTTTCAATTTTTTGTCTTTCTATGTTTTTCAATAATTGGGTTCTTATAATTCTTTTAAATTCATAATGGGTTCTTTAAATTTAGCCAAATTTTGTCCTTAAAACAAGATCTCCAACTAGTTTGGAGCTGAAAATCTTGGTAATTATTTGTTTTTTCGCTTTGCTTTGTTTCTTGTCATATGTAAACAGGGCAACCCAATTCATGCTCTTGGACAGTCCATCTCTTTTGGAAGGTTCACGTCAGAGTCTTTAGCTTGGGAGAAATGGTCAAGTTTCTCTCATAACCGATATGTTGAAGAAGCAGAGAGATTCTCACGCCCTGGATCAGTTGCTCAGAAAAAAGCTTTCTTTGAAGCACATTATAAGAATCTTGCTGCAAGAAAGGCTGCTGCGGCTTTGCTTGAACAAGCAAATGCTGCAGCAAACAATGTGCCTGTACCCACAAATAATGAAGGTGAAGTTCAAGATTCAGAAGTAGATGTCAAAGAGATAATAAATACTGAGGCAAGTTCTGTTCCTGATGACAATGAACATAACTTGCTCGTTGAAATGCATAAATCAGAAAGCAAAAAGGTGGAAGAAGTTGATCTATTGACAGAAAACCAAGATATTGTGAAGAACTGTGTAAAGGTTGAATCTTTTAGTCAATTTGGTGTTTCTGATAATAAGGAGAAGGTGAAAGAAACAGAGCTTAGTGGAACAAAATTGATGGAGAAACCTTTATTAAAGGTAGTAATCATGACAAAGAAGACATGTTTATTTTGTTTTTTCTTTAATTCAACTGACAGACATGTACTAACTTACCTCTCTGAATTTTTTGCAGGATTTTATCTCTAATAGAGATGATTTGACATCAATAAACAAGAAGAAACAACAGGTTTCTGGTAAAGCATCTAGGCTGCCATGTTCACCTGCTAAATCTGCAACTTCACTTCGTGCTAAAAAAGAAAACAATGCCACTCCAATTAGCAAGAAGTCTGCAATAGACTCTATGGATAAAAAGAAATCAACTCCAAAATCAACTCACAAGTCAATGAATTTCACTCCTGTCAGAGAACTAAATAGAATAACTTCATCAATTATTCGGAAGATTGATAATTCTAGAGTTGGTTCTAATTATAAACCATCAAAAGATTGCTCAACTCCATTAAAGACTCCCACCACGGTGCCTGTTTTCCCTATCTTGATGCTTCTTAATTGCACACGTCAAAACAGGAAAATCTCTTTTATACTAACAAGAGATTCATTTTTGAACTCAGGTATCTGTGCTCAGAGAACCTAAACAGCCTCTAGTCACTCCTCAGTCAGAAGATAGAAGGTATGAAATCTTATTAAATTTGATGAAGAATGCAAGAAAAATTTCAATGTTTGTGATTTTCTGAGCAGTTGTATGTTCCATGATATTGAAATGTATAAATTGCAGGACAAGAACACCTCTTCACCCATCAGCATTTGGGAGAAAAACAATTCGCTCAAAATGGCATTTCCTCCCAACAGAGTAATGTGCTTAACATTTATAAAGCATATCAAATTATTTGCTTGAAATTGTGCAGATTAGTTCATTTCAGTTTTAGATAGACCATGGAACATATAGATTCTATCCAAGATGCATGTGGGAATTTCTTAGAAGGGATTTTCATTTCAACTGAACATTGTTTTTCTTATGCCAGTTGCTCGAAGTTTATGAGTGCCTGCAAAAACAAATCTCAGTCGCCAAATTTATCTACACCTTTCAACTTCAGGACTGAAGAAAGAGCTGAAAGAAGAAAGAAGGCAAGCAGCACAGCTCTATTCTTTTTTCGCTGAAAAATAAAGAGCATTTCTGTATTTGACCGTCTATATTATATGTTATATGATTTTTGACTCATATTCTATCATTTTTTTTCCCTCAAATTTCAGAGGCTTGAAGAGAAATTCAATGCTAATCAGGCACAAAAAGTGCAGTTGCAAGCAACACTCAAGGTAAATATAGCATTACTTCTTGAGCTTTCTACAAGCAATTGTTAAGAGTTGTGCCAAAATAATTGATAATTACTTTTGAGCAGAAGGCAGAAACAGAACTTAAAAGACTGCGCCAAAGCCTTTGCTTCAAGGCCAGACCGCTCCCTGATTTTTATAGAGAAAGAGCAACAGCAAAAAATCCAATCGAAAAGGTATCTTCTGGGTATTGTTATGTGCTACTCTTCTACACAAATAGAGCTAAAATGCCTGTGTGTGTTCTTTTATTTTGATCAGTTAAGAGCAAGATAACTTTTTTCCTTCTATTTCTTAATCAGTTTTTAATGTTCTCCTATATCTGCTCACAGGTTCCATTGACACACCAGTCACCCGACCTAGGAAGATCACCTACTCACACCATAGCACAGAGCACCTCTCAACCACCACAGAGGTCTTCAATCAAGAATGGTGGCCCTAAGCAAGTCGTGGGAAAAAACAGTGACAAATCATGTTCTATAACTTCGCGACTCAGATCAATTTCTCGTGAGAATACTTCCCCAAACATTCAACATGAACAGCATAAAGTGCTGAAGTATTGTTAGATTGAGGGAGGATGGTATTGGAAATTTTTGGATCATGAAAAGCTCAGGAGCTTCACAAGTTAATGGTGAGGCTGCAAGCCAAATTCTATGTGGAGTTAGGGCAAATTCATTTATTTAAAAGGTGTAGGATATTGTAAAGTTAATTTGTACCCTAGATGTTAATTGGATAAATGTAGGCCATGCAGAACTCAAGAAAGTAAGCTACCATTTGGATTTGTAGAAAGATAAATGCTAGAAATTGGTTTCTGCATCTTACCATCTTACTCTCCTAGACAATGTGAATGTCAGCATCTATTGCATTTTGGGAACATTTAACTAAGTAAATTCTTCAAAATGTACAAGCATTGCATCCATTTTACTATAAAATGAACTATCATCCTTGCTTAATGTGAAAAATCATCTATAGCATCAACCAAAAAATTCACAATATGTCCAGAAAAAGGTTATGCTAGTACAGGCCATTCACTTCTTCACAAACACAGGTGAGGAGAAAACGAAGGGAAGGAGCAAAAATCAAAATTGAAGTGTTTTTTAATTCTCTCATGCTTTATAATACAAATGGAAGTGGTTATCCGGAATGGGGTACATTATTAATACAAAATATTGCCCAACAGACCGCTATCTATTTACATAAGTTTCCTTGGATCAGGAAGAGGATTCAGGTCACAGATCTTATTAGTGGCTGCTGTAAATAATTGTGGTTGGTTGAAATGTATCTATAACTATCAAACCCTAGCATCTCTAGTCCACCTCTTCAAGATATATTGGCTTGGGAGTAACTTGATATTCCTAAAGTCAAGAACTTTCAATGCGTGACTGCACAAAACTCCCATAAATTCAAATTTCATACAATTACAGGCAACTGTCTCTTTAGACAAGTTGAAACTTACTGTGTATTCTTCCTGTTGCCCATAAATGCTTACTTTGTACTCAAACATTGATCCACTCTCAGTGCACTGGTTAATGAGAATATTCAAAGAGGTTTCGTATTCTTGCTGGAACAATTCAAATATCTTTGGAGTGTATATATCTCTTGCTTGCTTCAATAGAATCACATCCCCCATCAGCCTTGGCAATCGCTGGCTCATATCATAATTAGCTTCTAACTCTTTGTAGTGCCAATCATTCAACAGCTTCCCAAGATGCTTAAAAAACGAAAGGATATCCAAATCAAACTTCAGATATTTCCTCAAGCTCGTAGTAAGACCATCATGAAGTTGTGTACTCCTAATGTCCGCACAAAAAATGTGCCTTCCACATGCTATGGCCCATTTCTCTCTTTCTTTAAACGTTTGATGTAACCATTCATTTTCCCATAGACCATATGCATCCAACATACTGTTCCATGCATTGATGAAAGGCTCATCCTCCTCGTGCTCAAAAAAGCAACTGCTTAAATCATTTATAAATGAACCTGAACCCACAAACATGTGATTCAGAAGTTTAAATGCATGTTGGTATACATGCCATACACATATTCGGTGATGCACCTCAGGTAACACTGAATAAATTGCTTCAACAATTACAGCATCTTGATCTGTGAGGATTGTCCTGGGTCTCTTTCCAGACATTGCCTCCATGAAAGTTCGAAAAAGCCACTTGTAAGATTCAATGGTTTCATCATATAAGAAGGCAGCACCGAAAACCACCATTTGCTTATGATGATTCACCCCAACGAATGCCATAAATGGCCGACAATCTTTGTACAGTCTGTAGGTAGTATCAAAGCAAACCACATCCCCAAAGTCACTATAATCCACCAACATTTTTGCATCAGCCCAAAATATGTTAGTTATCTGATCTTCAGCATCAAGTTGCATAGAATACAAGAATGAAGAGTTTTTCAGTTGCTTACTTTGAAAATATTGCTGCAACCTTTCTGCTTCTCCTTCTCTCATATCTCTCATTCGTCTAAAAGGTAGTTTACTATTGTAATCAATGGGTTGATATCCATGGGCATCCTGGTCTACTACTGTGTTGCATAATAACTCGGAGACCAATTTTGTCTGTGTTGTAGAACCATCTACCCCGCTTCCTTCAACTTGAACTGTAGCTAATCTCTTTTGTGAGCGTAATGTGCGAACCCTGCACGCAGCAACAAGCTCATGATTGTGGTTTTCTTCAAAATGTGTGACACGATATTTACCATCTGATTGACGAGATATGACCAGTTGAGCCATACATCCAATTCTTGTTTCCTTCCGAGGTCTCTTCACATTCAAATCTCGCCTGTCTTTCTGCCGAAAACCTTCTCTAAAACAAGTGAACCTCCTAGATGCCACAGCACCATCTATCTTACTCCTATTCACATAATCTTTCCGAACACTAAAACCTACTCGCCCAGCATATGCATTGTAAAATTCATATGCATGATCTTCCGAGTCAAAACCCATCCCAAGTTTTGGTACTCCATCCATCCCTGAACCTTCAGCCAAGTCAGCTTCAACTGCTTGGGCAAAAGTCAACCTCTTCTGTGACGGTAACATGTGAGCTGTAGATGGAGTTACAAACTCATGATTGTGTTGTGTTTCAAAACGGGTAACACGAAACTTTCCACTGGGCTGGCGAGTAATGGTCATATGTGCCAAGCAACCAGTTCTTGTTTCATGCCGGGGTTTCCTGGCATTTGCAATTTGCTTGGTGGGTCGATAACCTTGCCTATAACAAGTGTATCTTCTGGACACTACATCACCATTTATCCTACTTTTATTTACAAAATCTTTCCTAATACTAAAACCTTTTAGAACAGCATATGTACTGTAACACTTATATGCATGATCCTCTGTCTCAAACTCAATCCCAACTTTGGGCACCAAATACACTTCTTCCTCATCTTTTATCACAACACCAGTACCTGATGCCTCTAGAAGGGGAAAATTTGGGCTCTGAGATTCAGGCTCATCTTCAATGGGTGTCTCACACTTGTTAACAGAGGAGGATTTGGGACTGTCACAATCCTCAACATCAACTTCCTCCTCTCTACTTTTATCATTAGAAGAACCATCATCATATCTCTCAGAATCATGCTCATGTTCACTCTCAACAACGACCAAACTCTTTTCAACAGAGGAAGTTTCCGAACCTTGATGCTCTTTCTCCACAGCAATTCCCACTACAGATGAGTCTTGGATTTTATTCTCAACAACCTCTTTCTCTATATAACTTAATGTGTCAGGTTCATGACCATCCATTGATCTTTACTACAACTACATTGAAAAACAAAAAATTCAGTAACGAAGCACAAACCCACCAAGAACTAAAACTCGAAACAATTAAAATCATTAAAAAACATAAAACCTTGTGCTAATTACAAGACAAATAAATAAATAAAAGCCAAAAACTTAGCTTCCAAATTAAAGCTTGTAAATTTAAAATCAAAATCAAAAAACAAAACATACCCAATTCAGTATATACAAAAAGCAGTCAAAAAGTGCCAAAATTCAGTTACTTACTTGGCAAAAGTTTCAATCTTTATCACTGAAAATGCATCAGAGAATCGAGAGAGATAAAGGGGAGAAGCTGAGGTGGTGCAGCGCTGTAAATCTAGTGATGCTCCGGCGGGGATTTGAACGGAGGGGATCTTATGGTGGAAATGGCGGGTAAAATTTGAGATGTGAGACTGAAAAGAAAAGAATCGGAAGAATTGTAGGGTTTGGTTGGGAGCTGTTCGGTTACGAGAATGGGGATTTTAAAGGAAAAGGAAAGTTAATTGCCAGTTGCTATGGAGCGTTTCTTACGGCTAAGATTCACGTGCATTTCACGTGGTCTTTTTTTGTTGACTTGGCTGTCTCTTGTTGGTTAATGAAACTTGACCTTATTCCTAGCTGGCCATTTGTAATTATTTATTTAATTATTTGGACTTAAGCTCCCATTAATAAATGTTTATTTTCATGGAAAAAAAAAAAAAAACTTTATGGCTTATTATTTATTTTTTTACCTTAATTAAATATGAAATGAGGAATATTGTTGGCTTTTTCTTATTTTTTTTTGAATTTTTCAAAAATTAAGATTTGATTAAACAACTACTTTCATTTGAGTTATATATTAGTTTAGAAATTTTTCTAAGTAATTCTTTTAAAATTTTTGTCTTAATGTGTGAAGTAATGCTTTGATTCACTTGGCTACATCCGTCTCTAATGTTATATTTTATTGAAAAATTAAATTAAGATTTTTTTTATCATAAAGTAATAATTAAATTTAATAATAATAATAATAATAATAATAATTTACATTTATAAAAAATTATTAATAATTATATTGAACTTTTTGACTTACACGCATTCAGCAATCTCAACTATGAAGCTAACACTTAAATTAAAATTGCTAAAGTATTTTATTTATTTTTTTCTATTTCTTCTAATTACATAATTAGATAGAAAAGTCAATTACATATAAAATTTCAAACAACACACAAACATTACCTTTTTTTTTTTTTTAATTAATTAAGGTAATGATGGTGAGTTGTGAGGAATCATTAAAAAAGAAAACAAATACATACATAAAAATACACGAAATCAAGAAAAAAAGAAAGAAAGGAGAATCATTTGACAATGGATTAGTAATTAATTAATTAATTAAAGATTAGTAATTAATTAATCACATTTCTCTTCCACCAAATACCAACCTTCATCTCCTTCAACTTGATCCAACAACAAATCCACATCACAAAAACTCATATTATCATAATTATTATTATCTTCTTCTCCTTCTTCTTCAATTAATTTATTATCATCAGCAGCAGCAGCAATTTCTTGAATCTCATAATCCATCTCTGTTCTGCTCGGAGAAATCGAATTCGAATTACCCAAATAATTATTATCATAATCTCCATCAATTTCATCATCAACATCAACATCATCACCTACATAATCATCATTAATAGCCAAATGATCCAAAATCCCAGAAGCAGAAAACCCAGTAAAATTCAATCCGGGTCGACCATCTACGACTCGCCAAGTGATGGATTTGTAATTAGAAGCACGATCGAGTGATCTGAGCTTCTGGGTACCTTTAGTTTTGTCCTTGGATTTACAACAAGGCTGCATATGGCACTCATTGCAGCGTGGCTTACCACATTTACCGGTGAATTTGGAGTGGTTGGTGGGTTTTGGGTGGACTTTGGTAAAGAATCCGGCGGTGGGAGGTGAATCGAAGGAGTTGATGAATCTTGATTGAGGTTTGGGATTCCATGGAGATGGTAAGATCCTGTGAGTTCTTACCATGCCGTGTTGGCGACCTTCTCTCTTCATTGTTTTGGATAAAAATGAAGGCTTTTGTGGGTTGAAAGAATGAAGAAGGTGTGTGCTGTGATGTTTCTATTTATGGAGAGAATTGGGTAAGAAAACAAGCTTGGGAAGCAAGGTGTTTTCGTTGGTCTTTGTCCGTGGAGGCCAAGCTAATAGAGATTGACAACTCGGAAAATACTATATATATAAAGTTTTTCTAACCAATTGTAAACATCTTCATGGCTAAGCTAATAAAAATTTACTTTTTTAATCTAATAAAAATTAAATTATTTGTATTAGAACTAAAATGTTTACAAATTAAAGAAAAATCATTCACCAAATTTATAAAAAAAAAACTCACAAATAAAAAAAAAATTATATTTATTTTCTAATAATAAAAATCAAACTTGGAGTGCAAATTCACCTACTAATTGAGCTAGAAATAAATTTTATAAATGTGTTTAACACATTAATTTATTAATAAAAAAATTCATTTATTTTTATAATTCTTCATTGATTATATTTCATTATTTATTTATTCACTTCTTTTTGGATTACGTTTTAATTTCATAAAATATGTCCTTTTAGAAAATAGGAAAATAAAATATTCAATTGTTGTGGTATTGTATATATAGCAACGGCTACACCAAACAATTTTCCAATTCTAAATAAATATTGGACCCCAAATGTTTGACATTAAAGATAATTCTGGTTCTTGACTCTTGAGCCTTGACTACTTATCCACCAAGGCAAGGCAGCCACGGGACTGATCCATATGCCGGCCACAAAACGCTGCCGTTTCCTTGACCCACCATGGCAACCCATCTCAATATATGGATAATCATGTTGAAGTATTCTTATCTTTGAAGATATAAGCAAAGATGGGAAGTAAGGCTGTTTTGTGCATTGTATGCATTTCAGGCCTTAATATCTTCATAAATCACATGAAAGAAGTAGTAGAAGTAGAACAAACATTTTAAAATTACTTTGAAAGAAATACCTCTTAAGTCTTACCATTATTCATCTTTTAGCCAACTACTATTTACAATACAATGCTTCAGGATGCATTCATTGTTCTTATAAACAGGCAAATACAAAAGAAACAAATAGCATCTAGATTGACTATCTGTAAACAATTCTATTAAGTTTCTTTCTCTAACATTATGAGCCAAGATGGAAAGCTATGAATTATACGTTTTCTGTCGGGTCATCGGACGACTTAACAAGTGGTTCTGTGCTTTCTTTATCGTGCTTGGGAGAGCGATTTGCTTTCTTTTCGGGGTATAAGATATAATGTTGGCACATGAAAAGAAGATCAAAGAATATAGAAACCTGCATAATGTATTATGTCATCAAAACCATTGCAAAACAGAACAAAAAAGAATAAGAGATAAATACGATTGTCATAAGTTATTTTTATTTCAGAAATAAGAATAGCGATAAAGATAACTTATTGACCAAAATATACTATACCAAGAGTATTAAAATATTTCAGTATGGGATTGATGAGTATCAGTTCAAAATGGAAGAGATTGCTAAGTATAATTATGGTAGAACAGTAGAAATGTTTCATACCAATGATAGTAATGTCTTCCCTATGTTGCCATAAAAGTTTACCCAAGAATCTGGAAAAGACAATGAGATGAAGTCAACATTATGTATGAAGCATCATTTTGGATGGCAAGACTATTTAGTCAGAAAGAGATTACAAACTTTGGTCTATAGACTGCACAGCCATTTGAGCATAATTTGTCACCCCTCCAAGAAAATCGAGCAAAATATTCCCAATGCTGAAGCCATCTGTGCTCTTTCGCATGAAGTTCATAATTGCCTGTATCTCAAAACAATCACAAACAAGATTTGAGATGCCACATCCATTAGTATTAGAACACAATTACTTTATGTAAATAAACGGCATGCAAACTAAGAACCCCTGGTTATGCTATCATACAAGAATAAAGTGCCCTCAAAATATCAAAAACAATTGCAGGAAGGAACAGAGTAATTTGGCAGGTGTAGTTGAATGATAAGAATGATAGGCAAGTGTAGTTGAATAAGCTGAATCAAATAAAAAGTCAGCTAAGATTTCTGAAAGAATAATTAAAACCATTCATTTGTGAGCAAGCATATGTTGTCCAGATGACAAATTAAAACAATATACCACGATCTTCATCCGATTCAAACAGATAGGAGGTTCATGCAGCAATTGCAAAGTAGTGGTAAATGTCGTCAGTAAGCATAGGTTTGAACTCAACCCATTGCAAATGGATCAATTAGTCTTTACCACAAATTTAGGTCGTCTTTAGTCTAGGTTCCAATGGAATTTTTAACAAAAGTGAAAGGAAGCAATTCTGACCTGGGGAATATACTTGATGACTGTCATAAAAACTTGAATGGAGCTGCAGAAAAAACAATAACAAAATATTGTAAAGAAATTTAAACCAGTGACCCATCAGTCTATTTTAGCAACATGCTCGTAAAGAAATAGCGAAACAATTGTAATTGAAGAAAGTTTGCACTCCATTTTGCACCAAAAATTATACATTTAACTACCACAGGAAGCCTTTCTTTACAGAAAAATACTTCATTTCTCACTCTGTTGTATCTCCCTGCACTGCATCTCCTTTTTCTTTTTTTGGGTGGTGGTGGATTCTGTGGGGATGGGGGCTTAAAACATATGATCCTTTTATCAACAATTGCAATTAGGGGTGTCAAAACGTGTTAGTGGGTCGTGTTCGTGTCGGGTTGATATACTCAGGTGACACGATTAGGGTCAACACGAACACGACCCATTTATTAATCGTGTCACCCTAACACGACACGAAAATTAAACGAGTTACACGAATACGACACGTGTAACCCGT
>CATKHJ010562579.1:0-11680 GCA_949750685.1 Vernicia montana | reverse complement strand
ATATATATATGGCATTATAATCACCTTGCATTACGAGTAAATTTCTTAGTATTTGTATTAAATTTATTTTTTCAATTTAATAAAATAAATAATTCATGTTGAAACTAAATGACAAGGTAGGTAAATTTCAAACATTATTATTGGATTAACTTTGCATTTAGTTGTTGGAATTTAACTATTTAAGGGTTATTTTGGGAATTTGGTGATTAACTTTACGAGCATTGTATTTGGAGTAGAAGTCCTTTGGATATATGCAAGAGGAACTTTTAGCCTATGAATTTTGATGGAAACTATTGCAAACCCCAAAAGGTCAAAACAAAAAAATAATTAATTAATTTAGCCTTTTTTTTTTTTTTTCCCCTTATTCCTTATCTTATTTGCATTAACATTCTTTTTGTTTTTTAAAGAAAAATAGTTCCATCACTTGCTTTTTTTTTTTTTTAAATTTAATTTTAAGAAGTTCAACTTATAATCTCACTATTAATTTGTTTTATAGTCGGATTTAAATTTAAAAATTTTAAAAATGTATAAATATCCAACACATATTATTACATTTTTTTTTTCACAAAATAAAATTTATGATTCAATCTACAAATATGTCTGCTCATAATCCTTAAAAAAAAAATTATAATGCCGTTGGATAAAAAATTTGTTGATTGCATTACATTAAAATTAAAAATATGAGATATATTTATTATTTTATTTGCTATTTATTGTATTGATTAAAAATTAACTTTTTGAGGGTTTAAATCATAAAAACATATATTTTCTTTCATGAATCTCTTAATTCTAACTTAATTTATTTTATTCTAAAAAATTAATGGCCTATTTCTAAACAAATAAGAAACATAAACTTAATTTTTTTTATAAAATATAAATTATAAATTATAAATAATTGAGATTTTATTAAAAATTAATTTAAAATTTTTATGAAATAAATGATTATTTGTTAAATAATAGTAGAATTTTAATTAAGAGAATCTTGAGATTGTGAATTGTGAATGAAATAAATAAATATAATAAGAAACATAGCAGCCATGTGGGTGACTATTGTGGTAGTCCAACTCCAAGGGAGAGTCAAAAAAGAGGTTCTTTTATTTATTTATTTATTCAACATTAAGGAAGCAGCCATTTGTTCATCAAAGGAGGCTTGACTCTTTTTATTTACTATAATTAACTCAAATTTTAATTTTTATCAAAGTTCATCAAATCTTGAGCACAAGCTCACTTTCAAACCACATTATAAACAAGTTTGGTGAGGGAGAAAGTAAGTTAGAATTTGAAAATTGGTTGTTTGTCACAAGTTAAAAATATCATATTCTTTTAAATATCTAGTGTAATAATGTAATTTACTAAATAAATTAAGCAAATAATCTCTATTATTGAGTTTCTTGGCTCTAGCTTTTGAATTTTAATTTTTGTAGAGATTTTTTTTAATCTTATTAAAGAATTTAGCTTTTTTTTTTCATTTATTTTATACCGAGAGCTTTATACCCAAAGAAAATTGCTTTTCGATATTAAAATAAAAATCAATGAGTTTTTAATTTAGTGATATTAAAAATTGATTGAGAGATCTAATGACTTAAATATAATCAATATCGAGATTTCTAAATTATGAAAATATCAATCGAAATATCAATATTGATTTAATTAAAAATAAATGAAAAACTTAATATTTAAATTTGAAAATATTGAATAATATTTTGAGAAATATTATGAAATATTGAATAATCAAATTTTTTTGAATTGCGTTTCCAATTTTTTTGAAATTTCTCGAAATATTATTATATTTCACTCGATATTTCACTAATTTTTTTTATAAAATTTGGTTGATATAGATATATTTTGTAAATATCACCGATATTTCTTGATATATTGATATATCACTAAAAATAATGTTAAAAAGATATGATATGAATTTTAAATATCACACTCTATGGAGACTCAATATATCGATAGAGTTTTCGAATTAAAATTTTTGAATTGTGTTTTCAAATTTTTTTTAAAAAAATTCTTTGAAATATTATTATATTTCACTCGATATTTCATTAATTTTTTATGAAATTTAGTTGATATAGATATATTTTGTAAATATAGCCGATATTTATCAATATATTGTTGAAAATAATATCAAAAAGATATAACATGAGTTTTAAATATCATACTCCGTGGAGATTTAATATATTAAATGAAATTGCGAAATTTTAATCTATGGTGAGATCTCGAGTTCGAGCTTCCATTGAAATCAATTTAAAAAAAAAAAAAGGGAAGAGAAAAAAAATTTGAGGAATTGATATTTGTTAAATTGCCTAGTCTAATGGTAATATCATCAAATGACATATCCTCCTTTTCAATATTAAAAAAAAAAAAAAATATATGTATATTAATGTTTTAGTATTAATTTCAATAACTCTTCTATAAATATATAAAAATTAACTCAGCCACATGACACTATCACACTTCCATGATTTACTTACTCTTTTTTTTTTTTTTTTTTTGCACAGACACTTCATGATTTACTTGGGTGCGTTTGATACGAGTTTAAGAGAATAGAAGTTAGAAGGCTAAAAGAGTTATAATAATTAAGGGTGTAACAGTTGAATGTATTTGATAAAGAATTACAACTTATAAGATTAATGATGTAAAATACAAATATATGTAATATTAATAGAAATATTATTTCATAGTGCTAACTGGATAAGGATTAGATTTCAACTTTAACCAAGGACGGAACTAACCTTCAAAACTTGGGAGGCCAAAAATAGGAACGAAAAACAAAAAAGAATTAAATTCATCAAGATAATAAGAAATTTTTAATATTTTAAGTACCATAATTATATATGAAAATATTTATATAAAAATTATAATAATATGTAGATAAAATAATATAAAATTTTGAAAACTTAAGGTTTTATATATATTTTTAAAAATAAAAATATGAATATATATATATATTTTAAAATATATGTAAAATATCTATATAAAAATAAAGTTTTGAAAAATGTGAAGGGAAATTTAAAAAGTAGATGAAATTCTATGAAAAGAATATAATTTTAACAAGTTTGGGGACCAATAAAAATTAAGGCTACTTTTATATTCTATTAACAGCCCGTTTGGTACACGGATTCCTAATTCTTAGGATTAGTAAATAATGAGATTAATAATTTCACTGGATAAAAATTACTAAAGACATAGAGAAATTATGTTTTAGATAACACTGATCTTATGGGTTAATTAAACATTTGGGATTATTAAACCCAACCTAAATCATATGTGTTGTGAAATTATGACCGGATTAGAGCAATCTCATGGGTTAATTAAACATTTGGGATTATTAAACCCAACCTGAATCATATGTGTTGTGAAATTATGACCGGATTAGAGCAGAGTCGCAACTAATAATTTGAGAAAATAATGATACCAAATTTTATGTGGAAAATTTTTTAAACAAATTATGATAAAAAAAACCACGGAAAAAAATAAAAGAATTTCACTATGAAAAAAAAAATAGGAATTACAACCTCTCTCTACACCACAAGGAGAGAACAACACTCAATTTTGAAATAAGAAAAAAAAAATACTCTCTATATTTTTCTCTCTATTTTGAGAATTTGGGATGATCAATGAAGTTGAAGAACCTGACATTTTATAAGCAAAATACGCATTGCAAAAAATGAGTAAACAAGCTGGCTTTCACTCATGCAATTGTTGGATTCCATTTACAAATGCAGTTTTAACTTTGTTGAAATATGAAACCATTTTTGTTGACAATCTCCTACTTGAAAATTTGATTGAGAATCAATCAATTTTCACAATATTCTTTCTTCCTTGCCATCTCCATGTTGCTCATGTCTCTATCAGATCACTAGAGGATCGACACCAAATAAACTTGTCAGTATTGACTGCTTTTTTCATGAAATCTGCTAGGTTATCTTTAGTATGAACTTTTCGTATATCCACGGTTCCTTCTTCCACTTTCTTACGAACGAAGTGGTACTGAACACGAATGTGCTTCATTTTTTAGTGAAAAGCTAAATTCCTTGCTAGATGCAAGGCATTCTGACTGTCACAAAACAGAGAAATATTTTCCTGTTTGTACCCAAGTTCTTCCATTATCATTTTTAACCAGACTGCTTCTTTACTAACTTGTGTAACTGCTACATATTCTACTTCTATTATTGACGTAGCCACAACTGACTGCAATTTTGAAACCCAGCTTACTGCTCCGCTAGCAAGAATAAACACATAACCTATGGTGGATTTGCTTTTGTCCAAATCACTTGCATAATCTGAATCAACATATCCTCTAACAATAGATTCTGATCCTCCATAACACAATGCAACATTTGAGGTCCCCCTAATGTATCTTAGAATCCTCTACACTGTATTCCAATGCTCTCTACCAGGATTTGCCATGTACCGACTAACCACTCCCACTGCATGTGCAATATCTGGTCTTGTATAAATCATAGCGAACATTAAACTTCCCACTACTAATGCATACAGTACTCGAGGCATCTTCATCCTCTCTGCTTCATTGCTAGAACTCATCTTGGAGGATAACTTTAAATTAATAGGAAGTGGGGTAAAAATTGGCTTACAATATTGCATATTGAAGCGCCGCAAAATTTTCTTTAGATAATTCTTCTGGAAAAGCCAAATCTTCTTGTTATTTTTGTCTCGATGAATTTGCATCCCTAGAATCTTGTTTGATGGTCCCAAGTCTTTCATTTCAAACTCCCTAGCCAACTAAGCATTTAAATCTTTGATATGATCTTTGTTGGGGCATGCTATCAACATTTCATCAACATATAACAACAAATGGTGAAATCATTATCACCAAACCTCTTCAAATAGGCACAAGGGTCTGCATTTAATCTGTTGTACCCAAGACTCATGATGAATGAATCAAATCTCTTAAACCAACACCTCGGTGTCTGTTTGAGACCGTATAGAGATTTGTTCAATCTGCAAACCAATTTATCCTTTCCATGTTCTTTAAATCCTTATGGTTGGAGCATATATATTTCTTCTTCAAGATCTCCATGAAGAAAAGCAATTTTGACATTTAATTGCTATAAGTGTAGATCAAGAGTAGCACACATTGCCAGAACTACTTGGAGTGTATTAAGTCGAACCATAAGGGAAAATATCTCATTAAAATCAATATCTTCTCTCTGAGGTCTTGCACGATATCACTCCATTTGATATCACTATTTTATTTGATCTTGTAGACCCATTTATTACCAATAGGCCTTCTTCCTTGTGGTAACAACACAAGCTCCCAAGTCTTATTCTTATGAAGAACTTCAATTTCTTCTTGCATTACTGGCATCCACTGAGATATATCTAAATTGTCTATCGCCTCATGAAGATTTGATGGTTCACCATCTTCTGTTAGAAAACAATATGCAACATTGCTCTCCATAAGGTATTCTAACTATCAAGCTGGTGTTTTTCTTTCACGAGATGACCGTCGAACTTCTATAGTTTTAGACTCAATTGATTCTTTTTCCTTAAGTTCCGGTGTTGTTTCAAAAGAACCATTTGAATCAGACTCTTTTTCCACCTGTACCATTGTATTTTATCGTCCTTCTTTTGAACTGTTACTGTCACCTTTCTCTTACAGCTTATCTTTGCAAATATCACATCCCTGCTGATGACAACCTTATGGGTAGTGAAATCCTATAAGCGATACCCTTTTACTCCATCAGCATAACCTAGAAATATGCATTTTCTGGATTTTAGATCTAACTTGGTAGTTTCTTAGGCGTTGTACATTATGTACACAAGACTTCCAAATACATGGAGGTTTGAATAATCAACAGGTTTTCCCATCCACATCTCCATTGGTGTTTTCAACTCAATTGCAGTAGATGGTGATCGATTTATCACATAACAGGCGGTGTTGACTGCTTCTGCCCAGAATATTTTTGTTAGACCTGCAACTCCCAATATGGCCCTTGTTCTTTCGAATAAGGTTCTGTTTATCCGCTCTGCCACTCCATTTTGTTGAGGAGTATATGCCGTAATGAACTGTCTTTTGATGCCTTTTTAATTACAAAATTCAGCAAACTCATTGCTGGTATATTCTCCTCCATTATGTGTCCTCAAATACTTGATCTTCTTCCCAAATTCAAGTTCTACCCACACTTTGAATACTTTGAAAATTGGAAACACATCTACCTTCCCCTTGATAGGATACACCCAACATCTCCTAGAATAATCATTTATGAAGGACACAAAGTACTTCGCTCCTCCTAGAGATGAAATTGGTGCTTGCCATACATCAGAGTGAACCAATTCTAGAACTTTCTTACTTCTAGAATTCGATGTGTTCAATTTCAACCTATGCTGCTTACTTGTAATACAATGCTCACAAAAGGGTAAGGAAACCTTTGTGACTCCCGGAAGTAAATTTTCTTTGCAAGAATTTTCATTCCTTGCTCAGACATATGCTCAAGTTTGTAATGCCACATCATCACATATCTTTCATTCAAACTACTCAAAGCAACAAAAGCTTCTCCTTTTTGCATAGTCTCTCCCATCAGTATATACATGTTTGCAGCCTTCTTCTGACCTTTCATAAGTATAAGTGTGCCTCGGATTATTTTCTTAATCCCATCCTGGGTTTCGATCTTATACCCAAGATCATCAAGTTGTCTTTAAGACTACAAATTCTTTTGCAAGCCCTCCACATGTCACACATTTTTAATAGTGTGAATTGTACCATCATACATCTTTAGTTTAATGGTTCCAATACTAACGATCTTCAAGGCATGATTATTATCCGTGTACACAAATCCTCTTGAGATAGATTCATAATGATGGAACCATTCTCTCTGAGAGGTCATATGCCAGGTAATCCACGAGTCAAAACACCAGACATCAGCTAAATTTTGTTTGCCTGTATCAATCGTCGCCGCTTCATAACATAGAGCATTGCTATCATCTGAAGTGCTTGCTACATTTCCCTGAGGACTGAAATCTTTGTTTAAATTCCAGCAATCTTTCTTCACGTGACCCTTTTTGCCACAGTGGTAGCACTTTATATTCTTCATACCCCTCGATTTCGATCTCCTTTGATTTTGGCTCCCACTAGGGCTACATTTTGTTGATCTTCCTCTCACCATAAATGCCTTCGCTTATTGCAAATTGGCCAACCTGTCTTTTTTATTTTTGCACTGACTTTCTTCTTCTAGAACTGCAGCTGCAACATCATCGAAGACTAGATTATCCGTGAGGATATTATTTGTTAAATTGATGACGAGTTGATCATACGAATAAGGTAGAATTTGGAGTAAAAATTCAACATGTTCATTTGGCTCTATTTTAACTCCCAACGATGTAAGTTGAGAAAATAAAGTATTCAAAGTATTTACATGTTCAGTCACCGAAGTAGATTCTAACATCCGAAGAGTGTACAATTTTCTCTTAAGAAAAATTTTGTTGTGAAGAGATTTTGACTCGTACAATTTATTGAGATAATCCCAAATTTCCTTTGCCGTCTTTTTCTCTTCTATGCTTGACAATACCCCATCTGCTAATGCCAGATGAAAGTTTGCTATAGCATTTCCATCCATCTCATTTCATTTATCATTTGTGAGTCCCGCCGGCCTTTCACTAATAACAGCGAGGCAATTATCTTTTCTCAATATTGTTTTTATCTTCAACTTCCACAATGAGAAATTACTCCCGTTGAACTTCGCAATTTCAAATTTTGCCGTCATTGCTTCTATCACAATTTTTCAGCTTGGCTCGTAGATATAAATAGTACCTACTAAGTAAGTTCCTAGGAAAGATTGGAAGGGTCACACTGGTCTCACTTAAAACCCAATATTTTTAGACATAACTTCCTTAGCCTGCACTTATTTACACTACAACATCATAGCTCTGATACTACTTATTGTGAAATTAGGACCGGATTAGAGTAGAGTCGCAGCTAATAATTTGAGAAAATAATAAGGACACCATATTTTATGTGAAAAAATCTTTAAACAAATTAGGGTAAAAATAGAAGAATTTCACAATGAAAAAAAAAATAGGAGTTACAACCTCTCTCTACACTACAAGGAGAGAACAACAACACAAACACTCTCTATATTTTTCTCTCATTATAATCTCTCTCTATATTGAGAATTTGGGATGATCAATGAAGTTAAAGAGCCTGCCCTTTTATAAGCAAAATACGCGTTACAAAAAACGAGTAAACAAGCTGACTTTCACTCATGCAATTGCTGGATTCCATTTACAAATTCAATGCCAACTTTGTCGAAATATGAAGCCACTTTTGTTGACAATATGTACCAAACGTAGTGTTATTTACTAATACTGCAGTTTAGTTAAGCAATCACGTATACTAAATGGGTTGTAAGTTTATACTACTAACCCATCTTTAGGAGTAGGGAAAGGAAAAGAAAATGAAATAGGATAACAATTATCCTTTGTTTGTGAGTGTAATGACTCTGGAAAAGAAAGAAAACTAAGGCTCTCATTGGGGTTGAAATAAGAAAGGAAATGAAAGGAAAATGAGATGAGATAAAAAGTATCAATTATTTGGGAGTTTAATTAGTTATTCCCATGTATTTCATTTCTCTTTAAAATTGAAGAAACAAGAAATTTCCTTTGATTATTACTAAAAATAACTTTTTAATAATACTATTTTAACTTTAATAACTAATTCATTTCTTATCACTTAAATTTTCAAATAAGAAATATTTATTAATTCTTTCTTTTCTTTTTCTTTTCTTATCCCATGGATTAAAAATTGGCTTTTCTTTTTTCATCCAAAAAAAAAATTGTCAAAAAAGGCCTAAGAGATTAGTTATCCCATCAAATCCCTCTTTCTTTAATTTTGAAGGACAAGAGATACCCCTTTTTAATAATAATAATATTTTTTTAATTAGACAATTTTATTCTCATAAAAATTAATAGCTCAATAAATAGTTTTAAATAAATAGAAAAATATAATAGTAAATTACATTTTAAGTTGTCATTTTCTTTCTTTTTCTCTAAACCAACCAAAACATGAAATATTTGAAATTGAAAAATTGATTAACCTTTTTTTTTATATTTTCTTTTCCTATCTTTTGGTTTAAATATTATCATTTCTTTTCCCGTCCATTCGAACTCCCAAAAAAGACCTAAATGAATTACAAGTGGCTTTGGGGACCAAGGCTCCCCTTGTCACCCTAGTTCCGCTAGTGTTGCTGATATACATGTTTTTGCGCTTTGTTAAAATAATCACCATTATTATTATGCTTAGATAATAATCATCAGTCGATCTCTAACGCTTTGTTTGGTTGGAGGAAAGTGGAGAGAAAAGAAAAGAAATATAATTTAGAAAATTTCCTTTGCTTGGGAAAAAAAAAAAAAAAAAGGAGAAATATAATTTTCCAATTAGCTCTATGAACCAAAAACAATTTCCCTCCGCTTTGGAGAGAAATTATAAAATCCAAGCTAAATCCTTAGGGTTCCTACAATTGAGTTTCCATGAATTAACACTAAACCCATAAAAATCCATATTTCTTGAATCATATATCATAATCACTCGATTTTAATCTAACTCATAATTCTTAATTAACTTTAATGAAACTAAACCAAATGAAAAATTAAAGAATCAACGACTTACCTTAAAGATTTCCTCCTTCTCTTAACCATAACTTTGCCAAAGAAAGAAGAAAGAAGCTTTGTCTCTCGGAATCCTTGAAATCTTTTCTTGAATTCTTGATCTTGATCTTAAGAAATGAAGAAGCTAGAGAGAAAATCTTCTTTGGGTTGAATTATTAACATGTGATAAATTATAAAAGAATTTGTTCACATCAATAAGGAGTTGAAACCAAGGACATAGAATCAATGTTAGTTTGCTTGAATTATTAACTTGTGATAAATTATAAAAGAATTTGAATGTTTTGGAATGGCTTATTATTCTATCTCTTGCTTTTCTATTATTTGTGGTGACAAACGCTCAAATTGGTCATTGGCTTTTCTAAACATGTCCAAAATTAAGTTTAGGTCTAAATTAAGACAATACATTTATTTTGGGTCTTTTAAACCCAAATTTTGTTCAAACCATAAAAAATTAATTTTCATATTTTTTAATAATAAAAGTATTTTTATACCTATGAATAATTAAAAACTTCACCTTTCAAAAAAGAAAGAAAGAAATCTCTAAATTGATTGGCAAAGCACTAGGTTCCTTCTTGTAATACAATTCATTTTGAATTCAAAACCACATCTGTGTCTTCTATTATAACCTTCAGGACATACACTGCTAGTAAACTGTTCCATGAAATTGCATTCTTAAATGGCATCCTATAAAAAATATCTCTTGCCACAACAAAAATATTCTATGCGTAACCAGACAGCATTGCATTCCAAGAGACAACGTCATCCATTTCAAGCATTTTCTCAAACAATGCACAAGCAAATTAATATTTTTATTCCTCACATACCCATGTGCATGGTGATGGCCATGTTCCATATCACTGTGTCTGAGTTTGTGGTGTTTTGTAATTCTCTTCTGAATATTTGTTTTTGGCTTTTTGGCTTTATTTATTTATTTATTTATTTTTATGGGTTATGGGGTTGTATTTGGTTGATAAAGGCTTGTTGATGGATTGTCATTGGGTTTTCTGCATGCAAATGCAGCATGACGAAGTTGGTTGTTTAATCTCTCAGTTTAGGGGATTTCTTTTTCTTTTTTTTCAAATTTAAACAAGTGAATTTTTTAATTTTTAGAAATATAAAAAATATATTTTTTTATCAAAAAGCATACAAATTGGTTTTTCTATGTTTTTAACAAAAATTGGGTTTATATAGACCTAAAATAAAAGTATTGTCCTAATTTAGTCCTAAATTTAATTTTGGGTTTGATTGCACACATTTAAAAAAGTCAAGGATTACATTGAGCTTTTATCCTTATTTGTAGTCCCCTTTATCTTATGCAAGTGATGTTGGAGAACTTTGGGAGCTGGCATCTAGATAGGAATTTTATGTAGTAAATTAGGGGTTAAAGAGCAACTTAAGTTCCAGATCTGATTTCTGTTAAAAAAATGATACTAAGCTTTGTGCCTGGAATTCCTGAGAAGGTCCAAAACCATTATCCTTTAGGGCAAAATTCTGTCAAAAGACTCCATAAATGTTACCCATTGAAGTTGAGATGTGATTTTGGTTCTGTGTAATTGTTGCAGCCTCCAATTGGGGAGAAACGAGTTCAAGAGCTTGGAAAATGGGTGAGACAGGAATTCCAAATTTCTGGGAGCAGTTGGGATTCAAGCACAGTAGATATCGCTGCCGCTGGTCTGGGGTGGTTTGCTATTGGACTTAAAGGAGAGGCAGTCCTAGGGGCTTGGACATATGAAGGAGTTGATGTTGTTCTACGCACTTCTTTGATTCCTTTTAGATCACAGGTTTTTGAAGTTGCAGGATTTACTGTCTCAAAAATCGTCTCTAAGGCTGACCAAGCTTTAAATAAACCGCAGCAGCGCAAAAGTGAAAACAAGAGAAAAAGGAGCGAGCAAATCGTATCTGCAGATGATGAATCATCATCAATAGATGATACAGGAGCAAATTCTTGCTAAAATTGTCAGTCCATGAGGAAGAAAAATGTGTAAACTAATATTAGTTTGTTGATTGGCAAATGGGTTGTCTGAACCTTCGAATAGGGAAGAAAAAGCTG
>CATKHJ010562567.1:0-17071 GCA_949750685.1 Vernicia montana | reverse complement strand
AAGTGAGAAATGAAAAGTTGAATGATAAGATCGATATGATATGGTGAATTGAATAGTGAGAATGATGATGGGAAGTTGATTATTGATCGATTGTAGTGAGAGAATGAGATTGTTATTAGAAGTGTAATTAAAATGCAGGTTGTGATCTTGGGATTATAGTGTAATTATAGCCGGTATCATGCCGAATTTTCATTGGAATTATTAGTGCGTATGGGTTCTACAGGTTATCGGTACCCTTATGGTTACCCATGCCCTAGGACCGTCACTGCTCAGAAGTTGGGCTGTGACAATACTCATGGGAAAGACTGACAAAGTTGTAGTCATGATGAAGCCTTCCATGTTGTCGTGAGAGGAAAATTTATTGAGTGGGTCCCTCCAACATGGAGGGCCCACCAAAAGAAAATGAAAAAAAAATTAGGTGTGGGTCCCTCCAACATGGTGGGTCCCACAGCCTAATAAATCAAAAGTTAGGTTTGAAGAAAAGAAGAAAAAAAATGTGTAAAATTAAAGAAAGAAAAAAGTGTGGGGCAGTGGAAGTAGGCACAAAACGGTGCCTACTTTTGACAAAAGCACTTGGAGGGAGCCTATATAAAGGCTCCCTCCCTTCCTCGTTTAAACACACAGAAATCACAAAATAAAAGAGAGAGTTTTGTGTGAGTGAGAGGGTTTTTGATAATTTTTGTCCGTCCAAAAATTATCCTACATTTCTTTAGTTTTTGTTCACTGTGAGAAATTGTGTACTAGGTTATTGAGTATTGTGTGAGAGAGAGTTTACAATTTTGTCCGTGCAAAAATTGTACCATGTAACTATAA
Source organism: Vernicia montana (assembly GCA_949750685.1). NCBI lineage: Eukaryota > Viridiplantae > Streptophyta > Magnoliopsida > Malpighiales > Euphorbiaceae > Vernicia > Vernicia montana. The sequence goes on along the minus strand of CATKHJ010562567.1, from coordinate 16,258 downwards.
GAGTTGTAGTGAATTATTCATTATGGATCGTGAATGTAGTTTTATTGAGAAACCGAACCACATAAAATTCTTATCGTTTTTGCTGTGGGTCCTTTATTAATTTCTGCTTCCGCTGTGCGTGCAAAATATCTCATAAAATTTTTCAACAAATTTCTGACTAGCTCCCTCCACCATTTCATCATAGTGCAAAGATGTAGCAGCATGTTTTCTTTCCCCTCATATGGTCTTCTTGGCTGTCAGTTTTTCTCTTCAATTGACCCACTTCCCAATTTATAGTTTTGCTACGCTTTGTCACTTCGTGATTCTCATCATCAGATATCTCCCTAATAACAACTCCTTGAGATCGAGCTAATCTCTTCCAATGTTTCCTTCTCATAGTAGATTGGGATATTTGATTTTTAGTAGGCTCAATTTTAGTAGTTGATTGTGATTGAAGAGATTCAATGGCTTGTAGAGATTCAGAAAATAGGGTGGTTTGGTTGTCAGAGCTCAAGTGTGAGAAATATAAGTCTCTGGCTATAGCTATGATGTGATATAAGGCTACGCTTAGTATGACATAATGTAATGAATTATGTAATGGAATGAAAAATGCAATATAATGAAGATGTTAATCTATTGTAATGAGTATTACATTATTTTATTTGGAAGTGTAAATAAAATAATTATGTAATGCAATGATTGAAATAATTAAATATTTTATAATTATCAAAATAAGATTAAATTTTAAATTATATTTAAGTTAATTAATTATATTAAAATTAATATGATAAAAGAAATGATAAGTATTAATTATGGTATAAAAAAAAGTATTAATTGTGTTGTAAAAAAGAAAACTAGTAATTGAAAACTTTTTGTTGTAAAAAAATTATACTTTTAAAAATTTTGCTGTAAAAAAAAAAAGAAAAAAAAAGAAAAGAAAACATACCATTAAATTTTGTAAGTGATGAGCCAAGTGGATCAGATAGATTTTTTTGGAAGTTCACAAGTCCACCTAAATATGATGGTCCAACCATATTTCGGGATCTAAATCAATTTTCAATTTGATACTATGTTGATAATTGATATAAATTTAAAATAATTAATTTTAAAAATTAGCCATGAAAATTTGATAGCATATTTTTATATTTACATTATCAATATGAGACTTTCCACATTTTATACTCTAAACAAAAAAAATTTAAATCTGAATCTAATGCTAAGTCATACATATACTTACAATTAGATTATATCTAAATGCACATAATTTGATATAATTTGAATGATCAGTGTAATTTTTTAGCTTTCTAAATAATAATAAAGTAATATTATTTTTCTTTCAAATTTTGACCGAAATAAAATTAAAAATAAATGTTTAAATTACAATAAAATGTATAAATTAAAAATTTAGAATAAAATTATAAAATGCGAAATGATTAGGCCTTTTTTTAAGAAAAAAAATATATAATTTATTTAATTTCGTCCCACTTTCTCTTCAATTAATTGTGGGTCATTTTATTTTCCTTCTTTCTTATTTTCCATCAATCCAAATAGAGAAAGTCATATTTATTTATTTATTTATCCTTCTTATTCTCCTTTCCCTCTCAATTTTTCAGCATTCCAAATAAATGATAAATTTTAATAGAAACAATTTAGGCAAAAAGAAACAAAATAGAATTTTTCTTTTTTTTTTTTTAAAAAAAAAAAAGAGAGCTAATAAGTAATAATAAACTATTTTCAAAGCTGTTAGATACTCAAATAATTAACGAACATTGATTTTTACATGTTATCCAATACATTAACTTAACTATATTTTATGGCTTAAACAAATAAAACAAACATTTAATCAAAATATTAAATATTAATATTTTCCCCACAATTATAGACTTTTCTTTGGAAATAATAATCTTTGGTCAAATTTATAAATCAGCAAGTAAGCCAATATATAATGATCTTCTTTCCATAATCCCATGTGCCAATGTTTGGGTCAATAATTGTATAACTATTTTATGTACTATCTACAATTGTAATGTACTACCACAAATAATATGAATATATATCATTATCCAAGTAGGCGGCATTCGGGTTCGTTATTTGGGTAGTAAGGTTTGTCGAGCGGATGCTACTCAAGGGTATTATTGTCAATTCTTTGATCAATGAGCCGGTTCTTTATTGGATTTTTTATCAAAAGTTGAAAATCATTTAATGGATGTATTTTTCTTGAACTTTAGGTCCATTTGTAATTCCTTAATTTGGTTTTCTCCTATTATATTTTTATTGTATTGTACTTTTTTTTTTTATTTTTTGGATCTGAAGCCCCATTAATATTATCAACCTTTTTTTTCTTTGGGCAAAAAAAAGAAGATATGGCTGGCTACTTAATAGTACAATTTGTACAACTGTGGATTACGAATTCTCTAAGAATAGCTTTGCTTGTACTATATATCTCAATCTTTGGTGAGAGAAATGTGTAGTACACTTATGGACAAGTATTGAATTGATATTGTGTTCTTATATATAACATAACTTGGGATTGAAACAATACATATAAGGAGGGTGATGTAATTGTTTTTAAAATTATAAGATTATGAATTCAGTTTAGATAATGTTGTTTTTCATATTGTGAGATTGTGAGTTTAAATTCGGTATCTTAACATGTGGAGGATTCCTACAGGAGCGACCTTAGATCACATGTGAACATACTCAAGAAATATTACCCTCATCTTCTATTCGGTTTTATTTCTGTGTTTTTATGTGTTCTCAGGTCGCCCCTGTTGGGCTTTCCTCCACCATTGGATCTTATGATGAAAGGTATTTACTAATCGGCCCATATATGATGTGTGTTCAACGGAATTTTCCTAGTTGGTAAGTCAACAATAACCTTCCAATTTGCTTTTATTTATTTATTATTTTTTTTTTGTGTATACTTATTTATATTATAAGTATAAAGAGAATATATAGACATTGACAAAGGAGTATAAATTGATTTAATTATCATGTAACAAAGAGATTATGAAGCAGTTATGTGTGATTTAATTAGTCTTTTTATCCCTTTAAGAAAGTGAAAAGTGAGAGATCTCAGATTTAAATTTTTAAAATCACAAATAATTGTCACCAATTTAATAAAAAATGTTAAAATGGAAAGTTACTCTTTAGCGTAACCTAATATATATTTTATTAGGTGTTTTCCTCCCTGGTAAATTCAAATAGGTACTGGCCATCTATTTTTTAACCAAATACATTATTTTCTACATTTTCGAAGATTTAATTTACTAATGTCTACTATTAACTCAAATTCATGATATACATAACATTATTTTCTGACCATCATAAGGATGTAATTGACAACCCCAAATGGACCGACAATTTGAAATGAAAATTTTGAATAGATTAATTTCATTTCATTTCATTTATTTATTGAGTTAGATGGAATATGATTCAATTTTTGTATATCATATATATCATACTAGTTCAGTTATTTAGTCTCATCATTCATATTGAAATAAAGAAATTCACAAATAGAGAAAATAACTCCTTCAAATTGTTCTTTAGTCTTCTTTAATGGTTTTTTTTCTTTTTTTTTTTCTTTTTTGCACCAAAGTCTTCTTTAATGGTTTATTCATAATTCACCTAGCATAATAGAAAATTTTCTTTTTCTTGTTTTTTTTATTTTTATATTTTTAAATTGGAAAGGAGGGTATGTGATTACTAACGCTTTCAAGAGCCCAAAAGCAAAGCCACATTGCCTAATCTTGTGAAAAACATTATCACCTCTCATTTTCATGTCATGAGAATAAACATGGTGCAACTTTTTCTTTCTTTGGTTAAATTTAGCTATGACTGAGGGCTCTAATTTGAGATCTTTCAGTTCTGGAGATGACTTTAATATGAACAGTACTACTGAATTAAAAATTCATTGGTACATAACTCGAACCTAATGAGCTCCATGATAAGAGCAAACTCTCTTCCGTAAATAACCTCCTTTCTTCAGATGAGGAAAATTCAAGTGAACTTGAATTTGTAAGTTATTCCATTAAACCTGCAAAAAATTTGTCTCGAACTCATTTGCATCTGTCTATGAGATAGTTAGAGACATAAAGAGTGATATCATTAAATGCATTAATTCAAACTAGAACAGATACACCCACATCAAACTATGCAAAGAATTTTTGAGAAAACTGCCAACTGATAGTAAGTGCTTAAATGGAGTTCATTTCAAAAGTTTGTATTGATATGAAATGATTAGATAGAGAAGGAGATGCACCATAAAATATAAACTTGACTGGAAGCCTTGCTGGGATTAATACCAACTTTGTTTGGATAGGGCAACTACATTAACAGTGGACTTGAACATTGCTGAGGGACCTTACAAGAATGACAAAATGCCAATGCAACAGTAAAACCAGTGGCACAGATGCAAGCTTCTCAAAAAATTTCATTAGGATTCATTTGGATAGCTAGCCATTTAAAATGATTGAACATTTAGAATTTGACAATCACGCCTATTGTTGTCATTTCAAATGACCATTTATCTGAATGGACCCTTATTTCATTGCCAACCGTGAAGAATGAGAATGAGATCTCAAAGGAAGCGTGCATGCACGCATCTAAGTAGCCATAACTCAATGGTTGATTGCATGTCTTGTATTGAAGGGTCATTTTAAAATTTTCTGAAGTACTAAAAAAAATGTATCCAAGTATGTAGCAATGCACACACATATCTGCATTCATAGTTATGTATGAATACATGTATGCAGCAGCTTTCTGTCATAGTCCGACTTCAATACCTACATACCTTGTATGTGTTTGTGCGCGCGGGCATTTTGCTAATGTCAGTTGATCTTCATAAATAAATGCCATGATTAATTGAGATCCATAAGTAATTAAATAAGTGACTAAACCAAAATCCGAACACCAGACTTAATAGCAAGTAGCTCTTCTTCCTCAACTTTCTTCCAGACTCCATTTATCATCAGACAGCCTTTGATATCTGTTGGCAACAAAAGATCTTTACCATCTGATTCACCACTCTCTCTAGTCTCTTTTATCTTCTTAACACTTGACCTATCTAATAAACAAATATCATAACTAGCTTCCCTCTTGCCACTTGTCTTCTCAATACCTTGGTTATTATAATAAATATCAGAACTAGGTTCTTCAGCATCACTACATAGTCTCAAGTCCCATGTCTGTGTCCTTTCTGATGAATCTACAAACTTCTTATTGACATCATTATAGTCAAGGACAGGAAGACAGCCAGAAGAACCTAGTTCACGAGGCAACATGCCAATTGGACATGGGTTCCAAGATTTTGCCACTGTCCATCTGCTTGCACTTTCCAAATCACCAGCTGTTGTCTTCACAATTCTTTGCTTAGCTACATGGAGTTTAATCAGCTCTAGCTTGTTGGCAGCTTGATGGATAAACTCATCTTGCTGGACAAGCAGGTCACTGGAACTCTTGAGAGAGTAATTTTCTTCAGTGACATCTGAATCTGATAAACCAAGGGAACTTAGTTTGGCTAGTTTCTTCATTAAAGGATGATTGCCCATCAGCTCAGCAAGATGTAGTGCTGAATCCATAAGCTGCTTGTTGCCACATGATGATATTGCAAGGCATTTACGTAGCACCTCCATCAGAATTGGATTTGACATTTTTATTTCTGTTGCATAGACTTCAGTTTTGGCTTTGGCATCTTTGTGGGAAAAGGGCTTCAGTAACTTGAGTTGTTTAACAAGCCATGCAAACAAAGAAGAAAGTTGTTCAATTTTGCAAGTTCCCGTCCTAGACTCCATTGCGGCAAAGCATGTTCCTAAATAAAATTAATTTCCACAAAATGTCAACAAGGATTATGCAAGATTTTTGTGAACCTAGAAGATATTTTAGTAGCTGTAAGCATTATTCTGCATCGAGCATCCTAACATGACTTGAGAATGAACAAACAAAAGCCAGAGCACATGAAGGTTACTTCTGCAGTTACCTATTTCATATTTCGTGGCTTCCCAAGTCTCAATCATATTTAGAATGGCTTTGAGAAGCATTAGAAGTAATTCAGGTTCCTTGTTTGATAATTTTGTTATCACAAGCTTCCAATCTTCCAACAGTGTGTGTATGTCTTGGCCAACTTCAAAATCTTCAGGAAACTGCACCAAATTTAAAGAATCCAGATCCTTGAGCAACAACTCCAACAATACAGACAGTACTTCTGAGGAGGAGGAGGAATGTAAATGAAGAAGAATTTTCAAGGTCTTCGTAGTGTGCTTCTTAGAACCTGAGCATACATATATATATATCATCACCATACATAACACATCTTATACATGCAGATAATATGGCATCTTCTTTCACATTAACAATGAACCATCCATCCCTCCTAGTTTCAGAACATTACCATCTAGAACACTAAAACATTTGAAACAAATGCAAAAGCTCTAAATAGAGGATAAAACACTGCAGAGATACTTAAACCAAGTGTTCATAAAGGCAAAATATCCCAACATAGAGTACCAAAGAAGAACAGCAAACAAGGTTATGAATGCCAAATTCTACTGTGTGTAAATATAAGCACTTCTTGTAAACTAACATGAAATAAGTTTAGATTGTGCTTGGATAGTTCAAATCAGTTTAATAAACCCAAATGTTTTTCTAGAAACAAGCATATTTTTAGAGTTCAGACTATTAAGGATTTGTATTTGCTAAGAAAGAGAAAAGGAATATGCTCGAACCAAATCAGTGTATTTGAAACTACACTTGCAATAGGTATTTCAAATTCCTCCTCACATGAGTTTTCGTCTGTGGTTGTGGTTTAATTTTCATTCATGCACCTACCAGACTGAAGCAAACCCATTCACATAATTTAAGGTAGAATATCAAATCCAAATCCTTTCATTGTAATCTTAAGTGATTTACATATTTCCAATATACAGCCATTCTCATGCATTACAATCTAAATGACTTTTGAATATTAGGAAGACAATAGATGGAAATTTATGATCAACTTTTCCACGATAACCAACAATATATTAATATTAAATTATATTTTTACTGTTAAAATTATTTCAACATCTATTTTTTCTGGATATACACAAGCTTTCCTCATAGTTCAACAAGTAATTACAATCAGTCTAGAGGTTTAGCTATTCTTTTGAAGAATAGAAACTTTTCTATCACTTCATCTGGATAAGATCTAACGAGATCCAGTCCCACATGTTAGAATCAGCATTAACCAAGATATCTGGCATATGCTTGTGGTTCACAAGGTAATATATTCTTTCAGATGCATTGATCTCTAGCTCAACATTATTTTTCATGGCAAAAATCAGGGTCACATATATTACTAAGCATAGTTATCATATTTGTAACTAATTTTAAAAAAACAAGCATATGAGTTTTAAATTTTTACAGGTCACTCGTGTACCAAATACTCCTATTTTCTTGTATCAATAGCTGCAAAGTTTACATCATGGCAAGTAATAAACTTCATCTTTCATTAGTTAAGAACATTAGTTTACTCTTTCTTTTTCTTTCCCAATCCTCTATAAATAGATATTGCAATTCAAAAATGCAATTGGAAACACTAATATTGTTTCCTTCTCTTTTATTAAACACTTGCCACCAAGTAATAATGTTTGAGGAAAGAGACTAATCACCACAAATTAAAATTGGAATATGCATCTAGTGGTTGAAGAATAGAAGAAAATCATGAATTACAACTACCTTGGGCATCTATCAAAATTCTATGACAACAAGAATCGGAGCACATTGTCTTACCCCCACATTTGGACAAATACAGCTTGCTGGCCATAAGTGAGAAAAACTTATTACGGCCACAAAGCTGTTCCCGATGTTTGCCACCTACAAAGGCAATGCTTAATAAGATTGCAAAATCCTAAAGTGGCAACAATGAAGTAAGGTTTGAAAATTATATATAAAAAACATGCTAAATCAAATTAAGCATATAATGGCACATGCATGTAATGTCCCTGTGTGGATATACACACAATTCTAAGGTATGTATTCACAGAATTCACCCATTCTATGTTCCCTTTTTTTTTCAATATAAAAAAAAAAAAAGTTTCTGCATATGCATCTGCTGGTAAGGAAAAATGAAAGATTCACATTATCTACTAGGTATGACAACGTAAACAGCATTTGTCTTTCACATGAAGATCCAAAAGAAGATTAAACTGAAAGTTCCAAAACCAAGTCAGCATCTGCACAACTTATAATTTAACAGGATCCTTTTTTTAACTTCAAACACGATAATACTATTTTCAATTAAACAAGCACAAACAATAAACAGTGCAAGAAGTGATTCTACTTAATGGAATTGCAGCTTTAAGAATGTTTATTGATAGACAACAGCTACAAAGGTTATAAAGGGTGAAACTCTATAAACAATAACCTTTAATCCTTTAGGAAAGCTCTTCCACAAAGTCATGCAATAAATTACATAATCTACAGAAGAACATTTGTATAAGACATCTTAATATCAAAGAAATGGAAAAAGAAAGAGTTCCATACGCACGTTTTCCTTTGATTAGTGAAGCACCAAGTTGAGGACTCTGCTTAACTTTCAAGCATGAGGCCAATTCCCTGAGTTGTGATTTGATTTCCTTCCTGATTTTAGCCGTTCCATCTTTCTGGAATGGAATCTGTTCTGTCTGAGGCTCCCAATAATAAGATTTTAACCAATGAATTGCCTGAAATTATCAACAGCAGATATAATAAAATTACACTCCATAGACATCAAATGCCACAAACTAAATATTTTTCTGAGAGAACATTGTATCAGCATATAATTCATTTCCTCTAAGAAATTTTCTGCATAATGTGCAATCCATGGACAAAACATTTTGTATGAAACAAGCAGAGCCTTAGACGAAATCTACTGGCCTTTCTGGACCTAACATGTGGTGCTAATTTGTTTAGCACTTAAACATATCTGAGTCTTCTACTAGAAATACAAATGTGTATCAGCCTATGATCACCTAGCATAGATAAGGAAGGCTTGAATAAACCTCAAAAATGGTGATTTTAACTCTTTTAAGCGTGGTTTTAAACCATAATTCTCATATCAAGATACTGTGGAATGCGCCAGTCTATAGCTATCAACATCATATTTATAAAAGTAACAAAATGACTTAAATTCATAGTTCAACAGGAATAGTTCTAACACATAAATGAATACTTTATTGAAAGAAATCATGTTGCTAATTATTTATGAACATACCAAATTTCTAGACTCATAAATAAAGTAATAACAATGGTTAAAGCTCTAAACGTTGGAGAGGGAGGAGGAGAGGGGGGTTGGGTTGGTTGGGTTTGTGTTTATTGGCCTAGGATAGTTCTAACTGTTGGAGAGAAATTTTTGTAATTTTGGGTTGTCCTCATCCTTATATGTAAAGTAAAAACCCTAATCTTTATAAGCAATCGTATCTTTCTCCTTCAGAGTGAAATAATAATTATAATAATAAGTAGCACTTACAGGGATTCCATTTCTGTGCAGAAAGCTCATACCAGGAACAAGCCTGCTCTCTTAAAGGGTCTCCGTCTTTAGTCCCCTGAAGTACACCTCCTCACTCTCACACACTTAATTATCAGAAATTCTCACTGCATTCTTAGGTTTGAGGGGGGCTGGAATTCTACCAACACAATGGTATATCGACCGTTACTCTACATGAGTATCATAGTGTAGGGGCCTGCATTAATCATATCAAACCACTAGCCTGTAGTTTGCAACACCCAAAAGCTGAAATGCCCCCATAGTGTACCTGCCCCCTTAAATTCCATCACATAATGGCTGGTTTTTAAAATACTGGTTCTAAGGTGAATTAAAAATGTCTAAAGGGAATTACTTAAGAAAACAATCAAGAGACATACAATATTGAAAGTTGCAGCATCAACAAACAGTATCATATCAGTGCAAATTTTACCACAACTTTGGAATTGGTCATTGTACTAATGAACTTGCCAACCATCACTAGAAATCAACATTACAACAACTAAACCTTAGTCCCAAGCTAGATGGGTCAGCTACATGGATCTGTTTCTTTCGTTCCACTCACTTTTGAGTTATTTCTGTAGAAAGCAACACTAAATTAATTGATAAAAAATTACCAGTAACTCCCCCTCTCCAACTTGTTAGCCCATAATTCCATAATAATAACCTACATGACGATGATAGCAAATCTCATTGTAAATTGAAATATTTTCCTCAAACAAGTCCCAGTCATTTCAAGCCTCGTCAAAAATTTAAAATCCACCAGATATAGTTAAATGTCAAGCAGGAAGCAGCATTTTCTTGTTCTGTTACTTTTCCAAGAAAAAAATGTCTTCAAGTAAGAGTCATTGTCTTCAGAAGATTAGTGAAGATTATACAAGGGGTATGCATGACCTATTTGCTAGATAGTGGACCAGTTATATAAGAACAAAACTGACTTTTAATAGGGAGTTTGGTCCAATTGTAGCCATAAAGAAACCATAAACAATTGATACTACAGCTTTATTACACAAACAATAATAACTAAAATAACTAATAGTGAAGAATCTTAAGGATAAGAATTGCCCAACTGATTACAAAAATTACAAAGACAGGATACCTTAATTGCTGAATCCCGAACCAGCGTCAGTGCAGGCAAATCACGGTGAGAACCCTCTACAATCAGAGCAACATCAAGAAACAAACAAATAAGTTCTCAATTTATTCAAACCAAAATATGTCTAGAATACATTTTACACAGCAAGTAATGGGACTGCTACAGAACTTGTGCTATAATACATCAAACTGCAAGCATATAAGCAACATTTAAAGAATTTAAGATATCTTGGTTTTTTGTAATCACAATTCAAATGCAATCATTATTACATTACAATCCTAAAAATGGTATTAGGAATTGTGGAAATTGCAAAAATTATGATCCTAATCCTGCGTAGAAAATATACACAAATCATCAAGTAAAACCTTAAATTACCAAAAGCGAATAGAACAGATTAATTAATTTTCTTTTCTGATAGCTACATTAGTCATTGTCTAGAGTAGACTAAGCAAAGCCTTACCATGACGAATATCAATCAGTGTACGTGGAATACCAATTGCACCAGCTGCCTCGGCAATTGAAATTTCAGTTTTTTTCCGTGTCTTCTCAACAACGCAGTTCACAAGCCTTCATATATAAAACTCAACATGAGCCTAAGAATTTTATATTTGCATACATAGTCACACAAAACTAGGCAATATGATCAGAAAAATCAAGAGTGTATCCCTGAACAAATTTGATGGCAAAAGAGTCATATCATAAGAGTTCACTGTCATAACTTCTATAAACTTATATGAAAATCTGCAATTTCTTTATAAAATATAAATCAAGTAACTAATAGGTAACAACCCATACTCAGTTAAAATGCTAAACCTTCTTTATTATGACAAATGTTCAAAGCCGCAAAAGAAAGTCAAAACTCAAAAGCAGAATTTGAGGCTGGAAAAGCATTGAATAGCATCATTTTCTAAATGAAAATAGAAGTGACTAGTGAAGTAAAGAAATCTTACCTCAAGATAGCCATGCAATATAGCATGGCCAGCATTTGCTCTGAATGTATAGCATCATTCGGTAGGTCCTTTCTACAATAAGAAACAAAGAATTAAAATTTGTGATATCTAAAAGTGTAATAATAAGGACCCTCAAACAAAAGAACTAACATATACAATCATGTTTTAAACAGCACTTGTTTTCTCATTTAATTTATTTACTTTTGCTCAAAATTTGGACTTTGGAAAGAAAGAGAACTGCTTAAAACTAAAACTGAAACTACAAAGACATAAATTTGACAAACTGGGAATAAGGAAATTACCTATAAAAAGGATCCTTTTGCTGAATTTCGATGATGGAAGCTGTGACATCAATCACAACTGGTAGGGAACCTCTACTTCGCCATGTGGATATCTAAAATTGAAAAAACAAAAAATGTTGAGCTGCTTAGAAACCATAGATTGCTTCATTTTCTATGAAAGTATTAATTTTCCAGGGAAACAAACAGACCAATTAGAGAGAGAGAGAGAAAATGAGTTCTTACCCTTTGAATGGCAGAGGTTATTTTGTTAGGAGAATCAGAGAATAGAAAATCTCTAACCCATTTCCACTCGTCCCAGTTCAACCATGGAACCAACTTGTAGCTGTGAGATAATGACGATAACGAAGATGATGATTTCTCTTGCTCATCAGCATCAATCACTATGGTTTCTTCTTCAAATCCTAACAGTGACTCCATTGAAGAACCACCAAGTATCAGATTCTTCAAGAAAATCTATAATAAAGAGCTTACAAAAATTTTAAATAAAAACCCTAATTCCTGATTTTCCTACATATATTCGGGAAGAGAAAAAACTGAAAATTTTACAGAGCTTCCATCCATTAGCCTGCAAACCAAAACCTCTGCAATTGTTATAAACTATGGAGCTTTAATAAAAGTATAAACCCTACTCGGACTTAATTGTAATAAGGATAGGATGTGAATGCAATATTTTTAAAAATATTGTCCTAATTTGTAATTAAGATTAATTATTATCCATCTCCGTTTGTTTTACTGAAAATATTTTCTGCATTTTCTCATATTTAGAACACTTTGGTAATTCTTGGTAAATGGAAAATTAAACCATTTTTAAAAAAAATAACTCCATTTTTTCAAAACGGTAAGTCATTTTTCGAGTATTGACAAACTTATTATAATAAAAAATATATATATAAATATAAATTTATTAATCTGTCAATTATCGATACTCATTACCGAAAATCACTGATGATCATCTCCGGTGATCACCGATAATCATCACTAGTCACCGACGATCACCAAATTTACTATTTTTATATATATATATTTTTTCATATTTAGTAATAAAATTTTAAAAATATGAAATTCTTATAAATTTAAATATATTTATAATCTTATAAATTAAAATTTTTAATATTTTTTTAACTAATTTTTAATATTTTAACCAAATAACGAAAAATTAGTTTTTTGAAAAATATTTTTTCAGAAAATATTTATCTTGGAAAATATTTTTCAAAGATAAGTTATTTTCCGTGAAACAAATTGAGCCTAAATTTTAAACTAATTTACAAATTATAATTTTCTATTTTTAAATTTGAATTAATAAATTTTGAATATTTTCACCTAAAAAATTAAGTCTCAAATATTCATTTTACTTCTTTCAAAAAAAAAAAATATTCATTATATCAATTATTAATTGAAAATGGTTGTATACAATATTTAGAATGAATTTCTATTTAATTTTTAAAATTTTAAATAGATTATTAATTAATTATACTAGATATAAGTCATTAATTAAACTTTTATTTTAATAATATCAAGGATTAAATTATTATTTATTATTTAGATTAATGAAAATTAAAAATTAAACTCTGAAAATTTAAGAGTTAAACCTAAATAATATAAGTGTTGAAATTTTTAAATTATAAAATTACTTTTTTTTTTTGAAAAATAAATTATAAAATTACTTAAAATTACCAAATGATTTAAAATTAAGATGTAAAAAATTTTAATTTTAAATTTTAAATAGTATTATAAACACCACCTAATTAGAAGTGGTAATTCATATAATTATATATAAATTTATGAGAAAAATTAAAAATAATATTTATATATTAGTTAGGAGTGGCAATCCTTGTTAGTGGATCATGTTTGAGTCGTGTTGACATATACTCATGATACGATAAGAGTTAATATGAACATGATAAGATTAATTTATTGTGTCAAAAATCTAAATACAATGGTCGAGTTTTGTGGTTTGGCAATTTAGTATCCTTTTGTATCATATGATGATGAGATATGTAAGAGTAAGTTTGAAGTTAATGAAGAAATTAAAACTTTGGAGTAATTAAGATAGCAAATAATGATAAAGGATATAATGATGCGCATATTGATTCGAGGCTCTATAGAAATTATCAGGAATTGATTTGAAGTCGTAAGTTGTGGTATGCATAATTATATGACAATGAAATGTATGAGATGATTTGTTAATAAAAGGCTTAGGGTGAATTCATACATGCTCTTCATTATAAATAAAAAAAAATAAAAAAAAAATTGATATATGAAATCATATTTAATTATGAGACTATGGCTATAGAATTAATTGGTTGAGGTATTTCAAAATTAATAATTGAAGTCAAAATTCTTTATTAGTGAGATAGAAGGACTCTTAGATACTATGGAGACGAGAGCCATAATTCTTTGTTAGGGTTGATTTTACACTATGCATGACAATAAGGCGTAGAGGGAAGGATAAGTTATTTTAAAGGGAGAGGAGGGGAGGAAGAAAATTTCAATTTATTTTATTTGACAAATTAAAATTTGATTAATAAAGGGAAAAAAGGAAAAATAATGTTATTTTGTTTGGGTGGAAGGAAAGGGATAAGAACTATAATTGTAAAAGATAAAATTGTACAAAATAAATAAAAAAAAAGAATATGTGAGTAATATAAACTATTAAGGGTAAAAAGGACAAAATACATATAATAAAAACTCTTTTCAAGAGTTGAAATTTTTTACACCTCAATTTGGGGTGTAATCAATTTCAACTCATATAAGGTGAATGAAGTTGAATTATTCCCCTCCCTTCCCTTCTCTTCTCCTTATTATAAAAAAATTAGAATCAAATAAAATAATTACTAATTTTCCTTCCATTTCCCTCTCTTCCCATTCATTTCAACTCTATCAATACATAATGTTAGTGTTAGTAGCAAGAGAATAGATATGTTTAGGGTCAGAATCAATCAAAAATAAAAATATAAAGTTGAGGTGATATAAAAGATATATAAATATCTTACCGATCATTGGATTTAGGGACTAAGTGTTATTTATATAAAGACATGATGAATAGTAAAAGAGACTTATAGGTAATTATTATATTTAGAGTCTATGTTATTAAAAGATTACTAAGCACAAATTTTTATTGAGATTTAACAGTCATGTATTAGCATAGAGCATTTGGAGATATGTAATAAAATTCAATAGAGTGCTATCTAAGAATTGTATGCAATGAAATTTTAGAGTTTAGATTGTAAATGATAAAAATCAAAGTTCAAAAACATAACTTAAATTGTAGAATAGAAATGAATTAAGACTTAAAATGATTGAGGAAAATGTCACATCCCAACTTTAATGGTGTGATGGTCCTAGGACAAGGATAAGTCTAAGACTACCATACACTCGTATAATCCAATAATATCAATGAAATTCTTCGGATCAATAAAAATAACAATTTCCAATACCATGCATATATTATATCACATATTAGCCTAATTATACCATTTATAATACAATTCCATTATATCTTAATTAAACAGAAATTATTTACTGTCTAAATCCATTCAAATACTATGGAGTGTCTACAGTAATAATATAATAACACACCATAAAGCAATTTAAAAATTTACATCAAAGATAGCTTCTTATGGAGGAAAGGAAAATGAGAAGCTCAGTATTCTTTATTTCTAGCATTTTCTACTCTAATACCTGAAAAAAAAAATAGTGAAGAGGAGTGAGTCTTCAACTCAATGAATTATATAATATACCAATACATAGGGGCTGTATGAAGAAATATCATATATCAAATAAGGGTTAGAACAATACATATATATATGCCTGAAAGAAATGACACCAAATTGACAGAATAATATCAATCAATTAATATTAATCAATAAGAGCAGTAACTTATCCCTTTTAATGCATATTTGGCCGAGTATACTCCTAGAGTACATAGTCTTCTCTAAGTAGGACACTGATAAATTATACTCTATAAATTGAGTCACCGGTGCACATGGCCTAATGATTTATTCCCCATTAATATAGGCGTTCTATCACAATTATGGTTTATGGCACTACAAGAAATTACACTTTTTGTGATAAAATATTTTGTCACTATAAATGCTTTTTTCGTCATCATAGGATTTTTGTGACGGAAATCTATCGTCACAGTGTTCGTCATTGAAACCCCGTCACAAAAAGTATAAAGCGACAAAATTTTTATTCGTCATGGAATATATACTATTTGATGACGAAATTTGTAATTGTCATAATCATTTTAATTTTTAATGATAAAAATATTGTCATAAATTGTGTTTCATTTTTGTCACTTAACTAGACATCTCGTCATAAAAAATATACTTTAAATGACAATTTTCAATTGTCATACAAGTTTTTATATTTAGTGACAATAACTTCGTTATATATTGTGTTTTAAATTTGTCACCTAATTAATTATTTC
>CATKHJ010562485.1:0-13328 GCA_949750685.1 Vernicia montana | reverse complement strand
AGATTACTTAGAGAATTTTCTAAGTTCTTCATTCTCAAGCACTTAATAGGTCATTTTATCTGAAAAATACACTTAGTTGAAATGTTAGATTAATTCAACTTGATTGCCAAGATCAAAATTGAGATTGACTTAGTTGGATTACACCACAAAGGTCAACAAGGTTGTTGGAAGGGGTTTAAATGAGTTTAACTACTTATTTTAAGGAAGGAATGAGAATAAGGAAGCTATTAAGGATGCTCTTAGTGATCAATGGCCAGCGGTTAACTGTTAACAGTTACAAATACTTATAGAGTGTTTGGTAATTCAGTTGCTGAAATTAAATTTAAATTGTAAAATGATGAATAAGGATATTATTTTATACATTACGATGAATTTTAATTATATGTAAATAATAATTTAAAATTACGCATAAAATATATTAATAAAAAACTACACATTTTAATTAATTTATATTTAATTATGTGAATGTATATAGATATTAAAATATTTAAAAATTAAAATAATGATGTATATTTTTTTATTTAGTAGTAAATATTTTCATAATTATTTTAAATTTTAATGGTATTTTTTAATAAAAGCTAGTTTTTGAGTTTAAAAACAATTATTTATTTATTTTTTATACTTTTACTAATTTTGACTAATTCTAAGAATAAATTTATTCATTTATTTATTGTTATTTTTTTTTTCAGTTTAAATACATCTCAAAAAAATATATAGTTAAAATCAATTTAATCCATATTAGTATGATTTTATTGGAATTTAATACAAATTAGCATGATTTTATTGGTGGGGAGAAGCTTCGGTTTTATGATGGGATGGATCAAATGATATACTCCTACTTAATAATATTAGAATTTGAAATAGGGATGACAATGGGACGGAGAATCTCCATTTTCTGCTGGAATTTGCTTTAAATGGGGCGGGGATTTTCGAAATTTTATATCCATGGAGATGGGGATGGCGGATATTTCTTCTCCGTTAGCGGAGATGGGGCGGGGACGGAGAGTGTATTCCCGATCTCGCAAGGATCTTCATTTCCGTCCTCGTCCCCGTAAAGACCCGATATTATATTTATATAATTATTTCTAATATAAAAAATATATTACTTAGTTATATATATATAAATACATGTATTAGAATTTCTAATTTTATCACTCGTTATTTGTCACATCATGACAACTCTAAAAAATTTATTTAAATACTCTTATACTTTTATGTATACTTAATTTTTTAATGTTTTATTAAATAAAATTGCAGAACATTTTTAATAAATTAGGCGTATTTACATTTTAATTTTGTTTAGTTGATACTTTATATGTCTGAATCTGTTAACATTTTCTAAATAAATTTATTCTTATTTTTCAGCTATTATTTATGAATTTTATAAATATAAAAAAAAATATTAGTAATACTATATATATATTACTAAGTAAATATATATAAGTAATGTATAAAAAAAATTAATAAAATATATAAGTAATACTAATAATCAAAATATCTCCAATTATATATATATATATTGTGAATTTAAATCTAATTAAAGTTTAATTTTTAAATTTTTATATATTAAATTTCATTATCTAAAAGTATCTAAAATTAAATTAAAATAAGACAAAAAAAAAATTTAAGTGGGGAACGGGAATCCTTGCGGAAACGGGAATGGAGACTAAATTGTCTCCGTTTATAAGGCGGGGATGGGGATGAAAATTCCCCGCTAAGGTGGGGATGATACCTCCGCCTCCGCCCCGTCCCGCCCCGTTGCCATCCCTAATTTGAAACCCCCTGTGAATAGAGATTTGAATTTTTTTAGGGTGTGATTGTCTTTTTAAATTAGATTGAAAATTATTTTATTTAAATACAAAATAAATTAAACTAAAGTGAATCAATTTAAATGTTTTTCCATTTAATTTTTATGATAAAAAGTCAAAAGTAATTGATACAATTATATCTCTATATATTAATTCAATATATTTTTATATGTATAATAATCTATATATAATATAATATATTTGAATAATTTTAATGATTTTGGAGTGGTTTGACTTCTTTTAAATAATTATTTTGCTTAATTTCTCTTGAAAAATTGTTTCACTCCAATTATATTTTCTAATTTATTTTTTAAAAAATCTAAAGTTTTTTTTTAAAAAATTATTTGAATTTTATTAAATTTCAATTCAATCTGAATCCCTGACCTTGGGCTTGGATATCATGTGAACATAATTATTTACATGTGGAATGGCAAATGAGATTTATAAACACTAACTTTGTTAGCCAACTAATATAAAATAAAATAACAAAATGGGACCCAACAACTAAAATTCAAAAACCTGTTCAAAACTAAAAAGTCTCCTCTCCACTCCAGTCTTTGCCTAAATTTTTTTAAAAATCTCAAAATTCCCATTCTACCCCTCTTTGACTATTCTTCACCATCTTCTTCTTCTGTGCACTTCTATATATAATTTATGTCTATATAATATATTCCTCTGCGAATTTTTTTCACTAAAACCTCCTTTTCAACAGACCAAGCAAATGGGTTTCTCTTCTACTCCTCTACTTCTCAGTCTATTATTATTAGCTACTCTCGCCACCAATTCCTCATCACAGTCATCCAATTTCAAATGCACCACACCAGGCCCATGTCACGCCCTGATTGACTATGTCACTCCAAATAAGACCACCTTCTCTGCCATCGAAACCCTCTTTTCAATCAAAAACCTCCGTCAAATCCTCGGCGCTAACAATCTCCCCCCCTCAACCTTACCAAACAAAACCATAGACGCGCAGCAGACAATTAAGATCCCTTTCCCTTGCACCTGCTCCAACGGGACGGGTATCTCCGACAAGATACCAACCTACACCGTTCAATCAGGCGACGGACTTGATCATATAGCTAGGGAGGTGTTCTCGGGATTGATGACTTTGCAGCAAATCGCAGCCGTTAATGATATAAAGAATGTGGACTTGATTTATGTGGGCCAGAAGCTGATAATTCCATTACCGTGTAGCTGCGATCAAGTGAATGGAGAGAGAGTGGTCCATTATGGACACGTGGTGGAATCTGGGAGTACGCTAGACTCTATTGCGGAGAAGTACGGAACTACTAAAAACACGCTGATGAACCTTAATTCAATTGCAAATGAGAGTTCTCTCTTGGCTGGCCAAGTTCTTGATGTCCCTCTCCAAGGTTTTCTTCCTCACTTTTTCCTTTATTATTATTATTATTATTATTTTATTGAATTTGGCTGTGGCTTTAACTTGAGATTAGAGGGTAAATGAGTAAGTTAGTGTTAAGCTATTTGGCTCGACTTATAAAATATTTGAATTTAATTTATAAAATATTTGAATTTGACTGGATTATGATTGAGTTAAAAGTTTGAGGAATTCAAGTAACGAGTGGAGTCGAATTCGACTCAATTGATGTAACTCGAGTCAATTAATGTGACTTGAGAGTTTAATTGAATATTGATATTTTATATAATTTTAAATATATTTTATATTATATATAATAATTTATTAATTAGATCTCAAATTTGAGTTTATTCAAATTTTAATTTGATATTAATAAATAAGATAAATTAATTTTTTAATAATTATCTATACTAATCTAATCGAGTTCGAGTATTTGTTCGAAATGAGTTTAAGCTTTAAAATGAAAATTCGTTCAACTTCGTATCGAGCTTGGAATTTCAAAATTTTTAATTGAGTCGAGCTCGAGTTTAACACCATTTGACTTGACTTGACTCGATTCGGCTTAATTACATCTCTGGTTGAGACCTCTTAACTTGAAGAAGATGAATATAGTACCACTGAATTAAACCAAAAACTCTGTTCATTTATTCTCTCTTTAAACTTTCTTTAGATTTTTTTTTAAAAACTTAATTTCATCTAAACTTCAGTGAAATTGCATATGTTAATTCACTAAATTAACTCCAATTTGTATCAATGTGGTGACTCGATTAACTTTGATTTTGTTTCTCAAAGATCATATTGTCAAATTCTTATACAGATTTTTGCTTTTGATTTGGATGTTCCTTCATAATTAGTACTAAAATTTGCTAGTCATTCTAAATTCCTGAGGTAAATTATTAAATATGACTATACTTTAGTTTTGAAATTTGAAATTCTCTTTTTTTTTCATCAGTTCTCAAATAATTATATATAATATAACACTATAATCTTTTAAAAATCTTACACTTGATAGTTATAATTAAAAGTTTAAAACTAAAAATTTAATTTTTTTAGTATACATGCTTTATAGCTTCAGTATTTTCACCTAAAAAACCTATTAAGCTTATATGGTCCCCAATTTCCTTGTATTTTACCAACTGTGCCCACTGATTCAATTGTTGCATACAGCTTTAGTAAATGCTCTCTACAATATGTGGGTCCTATTTTCAATATATTTATTATGAGTATATGACTTGTTGGTCCCAGTTGTTTAATCATGACTTTGTCATATTGCCTCATCATGTTACTATATAAAAACATGATATTCCCACTTAAAGATTTGTATCCTTTTATCCAATTATTGAGGTGTAAAACAGCAGAATTTCCTATGTACCAAAAAGAAAAAAAATGCTACAAAAACAAGAACTAGACCTCTTCATTCTTGCAAATTGTCTTCTTTTTATAATTAATCAATCCAAGTGGTTTGAATTCTTAGATCTCTAAATTGAATTTCAAATTTTAACTAGTGGCCTATATCTCCTAGGGACCTAAAAGGTGTGAACAAGTATAGTTCCACTCTTGTGTGTTATATTTAGGGCTAATGACAAAAAAATTCGGTTTTTTTAAAAAAAAATTTGCAATTATATGCAAACCTCTAGAAATAGACTATGTTTAGCTAATTTCAAAAAATTTGTTGGAATTATACCCTATTTGATGATATTAAAATGAAGAATAGTCCATTACATTTGTCATTTTTTTTTATCACTCATTATTGAATTGAGCTTTATCAAAACTTTCTTTCAATCGTTTCTCAATTACGAAAAATGATTGGTGTAATTTTGACAAGATGAGTAAAATTATAATTAATTTTCAAAGTTAGGATAAATTAGTAATGCTTTGCTTTGTGCATTCTTCCTATTGTTGGTGCTTTGGTCAGAAACCATTCTCTAGTGCTGCACTTATGGTATAGTGGACCCAACTATTAGTGTATCAAATAGTTTTTCTAATGCTTTTAGGAATGTTCTTTTAATAGCATTTGAATTAGAAAGCAGAGAATTTAAGTTGCAGTTGGTAACAGATCTTTCTCACAGGCCAAACAATAAAAATCTGGAATGAATCTGCCCAACTATTAGTGTATCAAATAGTTTTTCTAATGCTTTTAGAAATGTTCTTTTAATTGCATTTGAATTAGAAAGCACATAATTTAAGTAGCAGTTGGTAACAGATCTTTCCCACAGGCCAAACAATAAAAATCTGGTATGAATCTGCAACATTTAGTTATATGTACAAGTTGGTTTCCTTTACTATTTAAACATGAAGAAAATTATACAATTTTAAGCATGTGTTTATTGCTTATTGTTTTCAAGTTTCAAGCTGTAACCAATTTTAGTATGTGTTTCATGATTTGAAATACTAAATTACTGGTTACTACAATGTGCAAACAGTTTCGGGAACTTTCTTAGCCTTCCAGTGCTCTGATTTTAAGATTTTGAGTTATCCTGTGATTTTATATGAATTAATAATGTTCTAGTTTTAATTGACAGCTTGTAATTCATCGGTAAACAGTACCTCGAAGGATTACCCTTTACTTGTTCCTAATGGCACTTATGCCTTCACCGCTAACAGTTGTGTGAGATGCAAGTGTGATTCTGCAAACAACTGGATGTAAGTGTATTGCTTAAACATATCTTCTGTTTCTTTTGTCTATTGAAATATTTAGTCAAACAGATTTCCAAGTAATTTTTCTTTCATTGGCTAGATTGCAATGTGAGCCATCTGGGCTTAGACCAGCAAACTCTACCTGGTCAACTTGTCCTTCTATGAGATGTAACAATTTAATCATTGGCAACATAACAATTAACGGCTGCAACACCACGACCTGTGCCTATTCTGGGTTCTCTGCACAAACTATCTTCACAACCAATGCCACAATATCCACTTGTCCAGCCAGCAGTCCAGGTAAAGCGCTCACACTAACTACTTGCTTCAATGTAGACATTGAAACTGTTAAAAAATTGCATACATGTAGAAAATCTGACATTTTGTAATGTACTATTTTTTCTTTTGGATAAAACAGGTCCTGAGTCTCCTGAGTCTCCTAACAATTATGCTTCAAGGATCAGTTTGAGTTGGAGTTTCTTTTTCATTTCTCTTCACTTGATTATGCTTTGTATACATCTTTAGTAAAATATTTGTGCTTCCTTGCGGATGTCCATTTTGGTGAGGTATGAGGATGTAAACAAACAATTATAATGTAAACAATGTCTTCAGTTACTTTGTGTAAGAGTAATTATTTGTTCAACCAATAAATTAGATGATGGAATTGAAAGTTCAACCAATAAACTTTGGTTTATACTTTTAGATAAAGATATATTAGATTAAATTTAAATATTAGATGATATAATCTAATGATCTTCTGTTATTCTTAAAATTCTAACGTTATGTTGTACGCTATATGAAGATGATACTCTCAGTTGATGCGTGGAGAAATTCTATAATTTCTGTTCAATAAAATGTTCATGGTATCAAAACTCCAAAACGAGTCTTTGTTTCCTAACCCAGTTTTTTTTTCTTTTTCTTTTTTTTGGTTTATTGTTGTTTACGACGGCTCAAAAATGGCAGTTGGGTCCAATTTTTTATGGGCCTGAATTTGGAGCAACACATGAAAATAAATTCAAAATGAATCCGAATGTACATGATGAGCCCATGTTTCTTGTAAAGTCGCAAGAATAAATTAGGGTTTTTTATTTTATTATTGTAATTGTAATTACGATATTACTTTTGTAGATGTTCTATAAATAGCTCTGTAAACACATAATGTATTTTTAATCACTCATTTCAATCAAACACTTATTTTGCTCTAGATTTCTATGATCACCTTTATTAAAATTGACAGTTTTTTGCAACTTAAATATTCACTCTTTCTAAAATTCCACCACCTATATATTAAAAAACTCAAGACCTCTGACAGTTGACGGCGCCGTCCATATACCTGTAAATTAGGTTAAATTAATTGGACGAATCTCAAGATCCAATATAAACATAACTGAAACAAAGGATCCCTCATTAAAACAATTTAAAGATTTTGATCTTAATTAATTCATTTAGGATTAATTTAGGGTTAACAATTGTCTTTCATTTTTTTTACATTTCACGTTTCTGGTCTTTCTCTATGCATCACTAGCCATGGCCAATCGAGACTCTCTACTGTATCTACTGATAATGGTTGTCCATCTAATACTATCATTACTCAACAATCTTTTTGCACTTAGATAATTAATATCGTTGTTGAGACAATAACAATTAATCAAATCCCATTTAGCTTGCACACCAAGGTATAGCCAGTGCATATACGACATAAAAAATAAATTCAGGTTCGATTTCACCTCTCATGCTCAAATAAAATAATCCCATTTAGTTGTAAAAATAGTTTCCCCTTAGACAAATATGTACAATCATTCAAGGTTGCAAATAAGTACGTGGGGGATTTGTGTATATGAAATCATGTAAAAAAGATTAGAGGAAATTACACCATCTACCCAATTTTTTGAAATATTAACATTTATACGCTCCTTTTAAAATTTTTAGTTTTTCGCTAATTGTTTTTTAATCTATTCCAATTATTTTTTTTACGTTATTTTTCTCTTTTTTTTCACGGTTCTTGTCTCTCTCTTTCTTATGTTGGCTTATGCTTTGAGATTTTTTTTTTCTTCATAATCTGCCTATTGTTGAATCGGAAGTGGTTGTTTGAGTTAAAGTAATCGTTCCACTCTTGTTAAGCTTTAAGGTGAAGGAAATTTGATTTTGAAAAGTAAGTATGAAATAACTGTATATTAAAATTTTGCTTTGGTCTAATATATTGTTTAATTTTTTTGGTTTTCTTTCTCATTAGCTTTGTTGATTGGTATTGCATTGCCTTTTACTTGGATTGGAAATGGAAATTAAAATTGAACATAATTCTTATGTAACCAAAGAAACTAAGCTCCTATAATGTGTTCGACGAAATTATCCAAAGAAACACAATAGAGAGAGAGGCCGAAAAATGACGGAATTGTTATTAGGTTCGGCGTTGGGTTTTTTGGGCTTGTGGTTGCTGTTGGTGGTTGTTTGTGGGTCTCCTTCTACTGGTTTGAATCTGAGTTCAGTTTCTGCTCCTACAGTGGAAGGAAAGCGAAGCTTATTTTACATTTAATTGTAATTTTTGAGAGATTATATTGCTAATTAGGTGCTAATTAATTTTCAATAGTTAGTGAAGGAGATGAGTTAATAGATTTTAAAGAGTTCTGTATGTGGTGGTCAAGAAATTAGAACAAATGTAGAAGAAGAAGACGAAGATCAAGAAAGAGAAGGAGATGGTGGAGAAGTTGATTTGAAAGATGCTTTTGATGTGTTTGATAGAGATAAAGATGAGTTAATTTCAGTAGAAGAACTTGGATTGATTTTATCATCCTTGGGATTAAAAGAAGGAAACAGAGTTGAAGATTGTAAAGAAATGATTAGAAATGTTGATATGGATGGTGATGGAATGGTTAATTTTGATGAATTTAAGAAAATGATGATGAGGAGTGACAAAATTATTCCTGTCTTCTAAATTAACTCTGCTTCTTTGATGATTTCTAGTAAGTGTTAAATAAAAATCTTAATTTCTTTTTGGTCTCTGTTTCTATCTATATAAATATACATAAAAGAACACACATACACTTACAATTTCACTATATAGATTTGCGAAGTATAACTTACCATAGTGAAGGCTATTTGTGAAGAATCTAACATCAAAAAATGTTGCCAAAAAAACTCTAAAGGGCTGGAACAAAGGCACATAAAAAGAGCCCCTTATGTGTGTACACAATATCTGAATACTGTTATGAATTACACTTCCAAAGACTGCCTATATATTTAATTAATTGCATAATAAATTATAGCTGAAAAATTCATATTATCATCAATTAATTAATTAGTTAATTAAAAGAAGGCATACTTACTGTCAAAACAATAAGAAGTAGGTCTAAATAAAAAGTAATCAATTAAGATATATTATTATTAAGCCTTATTATTGATGCATTTTCTTTTATTTTGGATGACATTTTTTGTTTGTTGTTAAATTTTTATTTTTCATGTTTTGTATATAAACCTGAAAGGTGTTGTTCCAATCGATGTCATGATGCAGTTGAGTGAAGGTGGTTGGAGAGCTTTTTTATTGGCTAGATTAATTTTTTTTTTTTTAGTCTCTTCATTTAATATTTTATTATGTAATATTTTTAAATATTTTTATATTTTTAACAGTCTGTTTATGTATGGAATGAATTATCTTAGTTTAATAGATTTTATGTTTTTGGTTAGTTTAATACAGTTTATTTGTTTTTAGTTTTTATTGGTTTTATTTGTATACTAAAAATCAACATTAGTATTGTTAAAATACTGTAATTTGAGAGAGATGATGAAACAACTTGAGAATTAGGTTTTCTTTTAGCTTATCAGAGGTTGATTTGTAGTTGATTACATGTTGATTGTTAGTTGATAACAGGTTAATTGCAGCTTCATTATAAGTGATTGTTGGTTTTTGCGTATTTTAGCATTAGTATTGGTACAATGCTGGTTGTTGTTTGGTTGATCATAAGTTGATTTGTGTTTGATTATAGAGCGTCTCTCAACAAAACAACTCATGTCGCTTCTAACGCCCTCCCACCAAGACCCCCCTCAAGTAATATTGTTATTCAACAAGGGTTAACCAATGCAACTAATGGTGTCACACCCACAGGTCCCTCGACCAATGCACCACCTCCTCCGATGATGGAGAGATATCCAACTAGAGGGAAGGAGTCAATGGTGGACGCTACTGCCATACCACCAAGGAGGGGTGTTATTTGCATGTGCTTATAATAATATATTGCCTATGTCATAAAACAAACACCCAAAAAAGAAATCCAAAAAAAATGGTGCACTAATAACAAAAATTGAAATATCACATAAACAAAAATTGATCAATCAAACAAAAATTGAAAAAATAAATAAAAGGGAGAAAAAAAATATAAATGTTTGTCCTTAAAGTTGGATTACTTTGATTATCCCATGGAAATTCCACCACTTAAATATCACATAAACTATATATATATATATATATATATATATATATATATATATATATATATATATATATTTATTTATTTATTTATTTTGGATATATGTTTGGTTTATTTTGTTTATATATTTGATTGATATTTGGTTGATTTGATATATATGTTTAGTTGATTTTGTATCATTTTATTATTGTATAATATTTTCTCAAATTTTCTTTTCTATATAATTATTTTTTCCTTTTATATTATTTTTTTGAGTAGTGAGTAAGTCATATTTATGAAATAAATTATAGATCATGTCTATAATTTCTATAAATAATTAAGTAGAGAGAAATTGCATTTTTAATAGTAGCAGATACCCTTTATATACTCAAAATATATCAAGAGTATACCATTTATTGTTATTATAATCATTTTTAATTCAATATTTTTTTACAAATTTTGAAATAATGAATCAACTAACTTAGTTTTTTCAAATTTGACTAAAATATATTAAATGTATACCAAATATATTGAATGAATAACATTTTAAATTAAAATATCAATTTTAAAAACAAACACTAAAAATTTAGCAGATATATACTAAACATATACCCAACATATAGTCAAAATATACTACGGGTATACTATCATATACTCACAATATATTACGAATACACCATTTTGCTGAAGAGCATAAAAATGTAAAAAAAAAAATTGATGAAAAGCATATTTTTGTAAAAAAAATAGTCAAAAAGCGTATTTTGTAAGAAAATTTGTCAAAGCGTAAAAATGTAATATTAAGGTCTTTTTTATGCATTTCTGTAAAAATCCTAATAAATTACCTAATCATTTATATATCAATTGGGCCATAAGATAATATCAAATTTACATTTTTTTTTGGGTTATAATTTTTTTTTTTTTTTTTATTCATAGGAGGGCTCAATGAGCCGTGGGCTAAATAACAGAGGATAGTCATCCTCGTACATTCGCCATAAAGGCGACATCTCATCTAGTGTGGAGGAGGAGATTTAAACCTAAAATCTCTCACTCCCAAAATCAATACTCTTGTCACTTGAGCTATTTTGGGTTATAATTTACACATTGATATCATGTAGACTTTTTTCTCATTAATTATGAAAGAATTTACTGGTACTTATGTGTGGTTAATCTTATCAAAGGTCAAGTAGTTGTCTTAGACAATAAACTTATGATTGCTGCAAAATCTAGAAATACAGTTATTCCACAAGTGGTATGTATATAGATTCAATTGATTACCACCAAACACTGCATTTGATGTACAATAACCATTTAAACGTCCAAACATATCACAATTTCTAGTAGTGTTACCAATATTACAAATTCGAGGAAATGATTGAGATTGTGGTAAGTATTTGATTCAATATATGCGGATTGGGATTTCTGATATGACAATTCTTGTAAGCTCCTTAATTAGTTCTTACGCTACAACATCAAACCTTTCCCATTCTTTATTATTTTCTTAACTCCAAATTACCTTAATATTTCACTAATATTTTAATTTTGTCATGGTTCTTTAGGCTTTATATCAATTGCCAGATAATGCGAGACTATATTTACTATTTTGGCTTCTCACTCATGCAAACAATGAAAGCAATGAATTAGTTGATTTGTACTAAGCTTTTGATGAATAATTCTCAATAAAAAAGTTTGAGTTGTGTGAACCCTGAATTTTGCACCGTCTGAACTCTCGGACATGCGATTAAGCCTCGAAAACTGAAACAGGCAAGAAAGGTCGAAAAATCCGACAAATCGGCCCGTTTGACTTGGAGGACCGCACAAGCCCTGTGCGGTTCCGCAGGGCTGTGCGGAACCGCACAAGCCATGTGCGGTTCCCTATTCTCTGTGCGGTCGGTCTTCTACTGTGCGGTCCAGAATGCTCCGTGTGCGGTTCCAGAAGCCCTGTGTGCGGTTTCGTGTTTCAGAACACTAAATCCCACATCGAAAAAACACAAAAACTCCCCTAGCTGCTATTCCTATATAAACCAGCCCCCCCAACTCACTTCTATACAAGTTAACACTCAAAACTAGCTAAAATCAAGCCTAATTGGTTAAAAAACTAGCTTTTTTAAGGCTTGGTTCGGAAAGAGCTACCTTTTAGTTCAAATCTTTGTTCTTGTTGGGTGGTTGTTTGTGGGTTCTCTCAAGCCAGTTCGAGAGAGTCCTAAGAGCCGTTCGAGTAGCCATTATGAGGCTTTGGTTCCGCCGAGTCGAGTCAAGGTGGAATTGCGATCCGGTCGCCCGCTCCGTCCATACTTCCCGAAACCTCGTCATCAAAAGGTATTTATTTACTTCCTTTTTCATTTATTTATTTATTTGTTTTGAAGTTTGTTTTGCTTTCTTTGCTTACTTTTGTTTGCTTTTAGTTTTCTTTTAGCTTAGTTTCTTTTATTGCTAGTTTTCTTTTAGCTTAGTTGCTTTCATTGCTTTGTTGCTATTGCTTTATTTCCCTTTGCATGTTCCCCTTTTCTTTTATTCCCTTTCTTTTAAGTTATTTTATTATAACTTAGTCATTGCTTTCCCCTTTCCCATAATATGATCCCCATTTCTTTAATCCTTTTCTTTTAATCGCTTTTTAAAGGCATGTTAATTAGATTCTGAATTAATTAACTTGTTTCAATCGAATCAATGCTTTCTGTTTGTTAATTAAAAACTGACCTAATTAACAACTTGGTAATCAACTTGCTTGATTAAAATCAATCCAACCAACCTTTAATCAATGAACTGAAACATGATAAAAGGTTCAGACTAAAACAAACCCCCTTTGCAAAAAGGCGAACTACGTGGATTTTGATTCCCATTCGAAGGGATACGTAGGCATGCTTGTCTGAAAAAGCATCAAATCTAATTAAAACAGACCTTCTCCCTCTTTCACTTTCTTTTGTGTATTTTGTGTTTTCTTTCATTTCCTTCTTTAATTTCTTTTATTATTTTGATTCTTTCTTTAATTGCTTTTGTTATTGGATTAATTATTGGGGAATGTGTTGCTTTCCTAGAATCCCATAAGGGCTAGAGAAAGTATCCCCTATTTTGGTTTACTTTGTAAAGTTAATATTTATTTTCTTT
>CATKHJ010562475.1:0-14581 GCA_949750685.1 Vernicia montana | reverse complement strand
GGGAACCAAATTGACGCCTAATTGAGAAATTAGACGTTTATGGGTGGAGGATGATAATGAAATGGAAAAAGAACCATAGGGATATCTAGGTGATCGTTGCTAGACATTTATGGGTAGATTGACTGGTAAAAGAAGCTTGCTTTCGGTATCTTTAGGAGATTTGGAAGTGATATTCCCAAGTTTGCTTGGGGAAAAGGTCCTAAGGCTAACCTAGGATGGGTCTGATTATAGAAAGAAAACCTAATTTAGATTTAAGGTATGGATCCTAAGGCTATCCTAGGATGGGTCTGATTGTTGAGATTGATTGGTATAGGTGGAGGACCCTATGACTGCTTGATTCAAGACTTCAGATTGATGATCCTTCTTGATTAATGAAATTTGGATTGATGATCTGTCTTGATTCATATAATTCGAATTGATGATCCGTCTTGATTCAAAAATTCGGATTGATGATCCGTCTTAATTCAGGAGCTCTGATTAGCAACCTGTTTAGTGTGAAATGCATCTGAATATGCAAAGATTTTTATGAATTGGATACCTTGAACCTTGTGAAGGGTCGACTTGGTAAGAGAGTGCTGATCTTTGTAGAGGAGGGTGCCCCCATTTTGGAAGGATGAGGAAAAGTGGCTTGGTTGTTCGGCCCTTAGAGAAAGTCAAGGCTAGGTCAAGTTTTTGGCTTTGGAGGAGGTTATGCTTGAAAGGCTAGGTCAGATTTGGCCTTGAAGGTTATCTTGAAAAGCTGGGTCAGGTTTAGCCTGGAAGGTTATCTTGGATGGCTAGGTCAAGTTTAGTTTGGGAGAAGATTAGGTAGGAAGGCTCGGTTAGGTTTGGCCTTAGAGGAGGTCATTGCTTGGAAGACTATATCAGGTTTAGCTTAAGAGAAGATTAGGTAGGAAAGGCTCGGTAAGGTTTGGCCTTAGAGAAGATTAGGTAGTAAAGGCTCGGTTAAGTTTGGCCTCGGAGAAGATGAAGATTGTGGCTTAGCTTTTGTGTGACCCTTCTGTTAAGAGTCTGCCTCTAGATATGGCTTTTGGAGGTGATTTGACCAATTGGTTTGCCCTTTGATTTTGCTTGTCCAAAGGAGTTGAATTTTAGGGATGATATGATTTGCCAAGGAGGATTGAGCTTGGAAGGACGACATGATTTGCCAAGGAGCTTGAGATGATTCGCTCTGGCAGGTATGTTTGATTAGGGTTTTGGCTAAGGAGCTCTGGCCTTTAAGAACTCTTGCGAGAGTTTGAGATCAATAACCCTTTGTCAACTGGCCTTAACTGGATTGGTAAGAAAGGTGGGGTGCCACCTTATGAGTCGGACTTAGTAGGTTTGGACCTTTTGAAAAAGTTTTAGGGAGGTTGTATGATTTTGCTATCATAGCAAGATTTATGGAGAAGATAAGCACAACCTTCTTATTATTTGAGACTGAAGAGACTCTTAGAGTGACGGGACTCTTAGGGAGACACTGGATTGATTTTGGACAATGACTCAGAAGACGTGCTCCTTGGATGGATGATAGGAACCATTTAGATTTTTGAGCTAAAAGACGTGACAGGCGACTTGAAGAATATACCTTTAATGAATGATAAGGGCGACGTGGCGGATGACAGGAAGGATATGCCCCTATTGAACGATAAGGGCAATATGACGGATTGACTAAAAGACGATATGGAGGGCATAGTCATGATGGACTGACATAAGATGATTCAGAAGGCATGCCCCTAATGAGGGTTCAACAAAAGGATGATAATTTAGGAAGATATGCCTTTAATGTAGAATAAGGACATAAGGGACCGAATGATTTAACCATGATGACTCTTTATTCTTTTTAGTTCTAACTTCTGCCCGAGCCGCCCTTTCAAGTTTTCAACTTAGCGAGCTAATCAATGAATTTTTGCATTTCAAAAATTATTCCACCATGATTTGGGCTACTGCTTCCTTTCATCTTGGGGCTCTGATATTTGTCTAGACCATTTTATTGAATCTTGGTCCAGAGAGAAACCTTATGGGGACATCGGGTCCTTTTTGAGATTGTTGTCCCTTATTGAGGTGTTATGTTTGATTACCAAAAGTGCAATGGGTAATTTTATTAGATTGCCTTTAACTTTGCCTGCTCCAACTAAACAGATCATCACTTGGTGTCCTTTATTATCTCAACTATCCTTTGGTTGGGAGTTGGTGAAGCGGCTGCTGATGCAGGCACAAGAATACCTCAAGTTTTGATTTTTCCATTCATGGTTGTGAAATGCAAATGCTTGCCAAAATTCATTGATTTATTTATTTATTTATTTTTAAGACACAACTACTTTAGACTAAACAAGAAAGATGGGAATAGAGAAGTGCACGAAAAATATAAATAATTTATTACAAAATGAGAAGATGGCTCAAAATAGGAGAAGAATACAAAAAAGATAGACTCAGACTCGAACTCAAATTTGGACTTTGAACATGGACTCGGACTTGGATTAGGACTTGGACACAGAACATGGACTCGAACTCGGACTTGGATTTGGACTCAATCTCAGACAAGTCAGATCAGTTGAGCTTGAACTCCTCCATAACATGCTACTTAGGCATGGATGAGGTAGGGTTTTTCTTCCACTTTGATGAAGATGCATGGATCATAGTAATGGATTTGGCTTGAAAGGGAAGGTGGCATGTCGGTCTTAGCCTCAATGGTCATGAGGTTCAGATTCTTCATCACTTCCTAGATCAGTGGTGGAGAATTCATCTTGAAATGATTCCCTTTGTATGCAATCTTCAATCTTTGAAGCGGTCGTAACCAAAGCTTTAAAGGTAGGTAGGTATTGGGTTAGCAGATGGGCTTGGTAAACTGAGAGTAGATTCTTGACAAAGATGTCCACCTGTTCTTGTTCAGCTGGTCGGTTTACCATTTGAGTAGCTTTAGCCCTCCACCTTGTAAGGAAAATAGAGAAGGACTCACTTGGAAGTTGCTTAGTGGTTTCCAAGTCACGCTTAGTGATATCCACTTCATTGTTGTAATGGTATTGCTTGATAAAGGTATGACATATATCATCCCATATCCTTTTCTGGCTCTTGTCTAGTGAAAGGAACCATCTCATGGCAACACCAGTTAGTGATTGTTGGAACAGTTGAGCAAGGAGCTCATTGTTAAGTCCTAAAAGTTGCATTGCCCCTACATATATCTTCAAATGAGTATTGGGGCAAGTGGTTCCATCAAATCTCTAAAGTTTAAGCATTTTGAATTTGGATGGCAGTCTGGCATTGGGAAATAAGGTTAGGGAGCTGGCATCTACCAAGTCATCATACTTTTTGAGATTCTTAAAGGCCCTTTCCATAGCTTCAAATCTCTCCATGAATGCTTTCATGTCAGGGTGAGAAAAAGCTTCCTTCCCTTGAAAAGGATTCTCAGGAGAGGAAAGGTTAGAGTGGGTAAAGGTGTTTGGCACATAGGTAGTGTGGGTATGGGCTTGGGCCAAAGTAGGATTGGCCTGATTCAGATTTGGGGTGGTTTGGTCCAGGGTTGGATTTGGGATGGTTGGGTTGAGGTTAGCTTGACTAATCATGGCTTGCACCTCTTCCATAATAAACTGTCTCTGCTTCTTGAGCTCAACTTGTATTGCTTCCAAATTTTTTTCTTGCTTGATGATGAGGGTGGCTAAGAGTGTGTTCAAGGCAACCATGTCAGTCGGGTTAGCCATTGGTACCTTGAAGCAAAACCAAAAGTAAACTCAATAAGTGTTTGTTGATGATATGAAAAGGTGAGAAGAGTAGAGGTATATAGACTCTTAAGGGAAAAGGATTCCCTATGGTATTGTGAGCCAACTATCACTAGGCTTTGAGTATCATGGGTCAAAAGTTTTTTAGGCTTTGGAGGTCTAGGGTAGGATGGGCCAAGGTTATTGGGTTTAGGGGTAATGGGTTCGTCTCGAAGGTAATGGGCCAAGGGAGTTGGGCTTAAGGTTTATGGGGGGAAGGTGATTGGGTCGGGGTGATGGGTTGGTCTTGAAGGTAATGGGCCAAGGAAGTTGGGCTTAAGGTTTGTGGGGTGAAGGTGATTGGGTCGAGATGAGAGTGTTTGACCCTTCTTCGGTTCAAAGCTCCATTTAAAATGAATGCATGCTAATTTATACATTATGGATGCATGATATGCATGAGAAAAATATTTCATGAAAATGCAATTGTACAAGGTTTTGATTATGGTACATACAACCTAAGGTCAATTTCTAAGTTCATTACATGAAAGGGTAAGGGTGGCTTAGAATTGGGTACCCATCACACTAGAGCAGCGATATACCTAACCACATGTGAGTCAAGGTGCCTCGCATAGGTCCAATAGTACCTAACCACATGTGAGTCAAGGTGCCTCGCGTAGGTCCAATAGTACGTGCTTACTCGTTACACCTTTGAAATGATCAAAGGATTCGTCGCGGGGCGGATGATTTCACTATCGGCAAGCAAACCTAAGGAAGGTTGCCCACTCGATGTTACTCACTATCCATTGTTTTCCTAAAGAACTAGGTTGAAAAGGCAAATAGCCTATGCAAATGATGCATGAAAGTCACAACTATGTTAAAGGCCAAACTTTTATTTTAATCCAATTATTAGTCCTCTTATTTTCTTTATTAAAAAGAAGATATTCCCCAGTGGAGTCACCAACTGTGAGGTCTCGCCCGAGCACCGATCCCATCCGCTAGAGGGGAATCGAAATGCTCATTTGAGTTTGAACTAACGATGAAGCCCTCAGGCTTAGATTGATTGATTTTGAAAATTGATTTAGAGTCACCACCTTAATTTTTTTTTTTTGGGAAAAATATAAGGTAAAAACCCGTTTTGACTCTAATTATATTCCAAAGGAAAAAAAATCACTAGCCTCAAAACCAAAGAGGATTTAGGGACTAGGTTTTCGGTTCATTTTAATTGGTTTGGAATTTAATAAAGTTGTGACTTAAAATTGATTTCATGAATAATACTTGTACAATTAATATGACGCATGACAATATGATAAAAACATGTTATACATAAAATAAACAATAAGAGGATAAAAGGAAAAGAAAAGGTAAGTTACAATTACAACAAAAAATCTGAATTAGGGGATACATTCTCTAGCCCTTATGGGTTTTAGGGAAGTTACACATTCCCAAACTAATCCTAATAAAGTCAATATAACAAAATAAATTAAATTAAAGTGAAGAAGGTGATGAGGGGAGAAATTGGTTAGTTTTAATTAGATTCGATGCTTGGACCAAGCATACCTACATATCCCTTTGAATGGGAATCATAACCCACGCAGTTCTCCCTTCTTGCGAAGGAGTTTATTTAGTCAAACAACTTTATCATATTTTTGTTGATTGATTGATTGAGTTGATTGATTGAATTGATTTTAATTGATTATCAAGTTGAATTAATTATTTCATATTTTAATTAACTAATCTAAGTGAATCAATTAAGAGAAAAGAATTAGGCAAGAAGCCCAAAGAAGAGAATAATCCCAAGGAAGAAAAAATAAATAAATAAAAAGACTAATCCCAAGGAAGGAAAAATAAATTAAATAAAGAAAGGAAAAGAAAAAAAGAAAGGAAAAGAACCTTACCTTGCGTTTAAGAGGCTTTGGAGACTTGGCAGCAGGCTTGCCTTGGATTGCGGGGAACTTTTGACTCGGCAGGTCGGTTTGGGAAGTCACAACCCAATTTGCTTTGCAAAGCAATGAGCAGTAGCAAAGTAAAAATAAAAAAAAAAAAATTTAAAACTAGAGAGCTTGGTCCTTGGTGGATCAAGCTTATGAGGATGGTTCGCTTGATGCAAAGGCTAATCAAACAAACCAAGAGATTAAGAGGTTGAGATGTGAGAGAAACTGAGTTGGGGGATCTGAATATATAGTGGAAGGGGTTGGGAACAATTTCCTGCGTTTCAGATGTGGGATTCACGAATTTAGGACGTGCTGCCGCACAAGGGTTCTGCGGTACCGCAGAGGCTGCTAGCTTTGCAGTACTGCAGGAGCCACCTGCAGCAACCGCACCGCACAGCCACTTTTGGTTTTTGGACTCATTTTGGTTCGTTCTTCTTCCGGTTCATCGCCGCACTTTCGCCAAAGATTTTTTAAGTCCAACTACATGCCGGGGGTGCAAAATTAAGGGTTCACACATCTACAGTAACCATATAAGGAATAACATTTGAGATAATGGAATAGTCAATCAGAAAAGCATTAGCTGGAGCTAAAAATAAAGAAGAGAAAAATTGAACAACATGATTTTCTAGAAGGACTGGATCATCAGTTAGTTGACCATCAATCTCAAGAGAACGAATGTCCGTCAACTGTCCACGACATGTAATGGAAGCATGATAAAAACCAGAATTTTGATCACCATTTTTAAGCCATTTTATTCGATTGGTTTCCTTCAACAATGTTTCCTGCTGACAAAAAAAACTTTCTAAGCGCTTGTGAGCTTCCAACTCCTGCACATGAAGACTTTCGGAAAACCCCAAAGTGGAAATGCTATCTTGAACCTCTTGTAAAGCTTGCTTATAAATAGCAATATATAAATTAAGATCCCCAAAAATTGCATAATTCTAGCCCTTCAAAGCACCATGAAGCACTTTCAATTTATGTTGCAAAGATTGCATCGGATGGGGAAGAGAACCCAACGAACACCAAATAGCCCGAACAAATCCCATAAATTTAGGATGTGAGAACCACATTTCCTTGAACCGGAATGGGCGAGGACCTGAAGTAGTGCTTAAATTACAATGTAAAAGCAAATGATTATGGTGTGAATTATGCCTAGACAATGTAAAACAATCCAAAGATTTCCAAATATCAAAACAAGCAGAAGTACAAAGTACCCGATCCAAACGGAGTTCAACTCGAGCATCGCCCCATCTATTATTTGTCCATGTATAAAGACTACCCTGAGGATCAAAACAAGTTAGAGAACAATCATCACAAGCTCAAAGAAAATTGGAACATGAACCTAAACTCAGAAGCCGACCTCCCAACTTCTCATGGGAACTGAATAATCAATATAATTGATTTTTGTTAATATATGAATTAATTTTTTATTCATATTATATTATTTGCAATATTTTTTTTAATAATGTATTATTATTATTAATTTTTTAAAGAATTTATTGGGAAACTAAACACATACACAGTGGAAGAAAAAAAATAAACAACCCACAACACAAGAATTTTACGTGGTTCGATTTTTCAATAAACCTACATCCATGATTCACAAGGGATAATTCACTATAATTCTTATAATTACACGATACAATTTTTGAATGGAGAAAATTGTAAACCCTTTCTCACACAACACCCAATAACCAATACACCCTTTTCTCAAAGTGAACAAAAGATTAAAGAAGTGTAGGATAATTTTTGGACGGATAAAAAATTATCAAAACCCTCTCACAAAATAACACTCACAAAGAAATCTAACTCTTTTATTTTTCTTTGTTTTTCTCTCTTATGTTCTATATTTTCCTTACATCTCCTGCCTATTTATAGGCAAGAGAATTTACTCCTTCACACTTAAGAGAGTTGGCTACCAGCTCTCTTACGCCTTCTTCCCTTTTTTTTCCCTTTGTTTGGTGGGCTCTCCATGTTGGAAGGACCCACTCAACAAATCTCCCCCTCCCAATAACATGAAAGGCTCGCTATGATTGTAACTTTGTCAGTCTTTCCCGTGAGTATGAGTCGCTCCATGCTCCCCCTCAAGCAAGAGTCTTCTACACTTTGAGATTTAATGGTCTTTTTAAGAACCGGAAGGTTCCCCCTTTTTCGCTGATGTGAAATTAGCACTCTGCTTCAAAATTTCACATACCTCAACCTTATTAGAAAACCGAACTCTCTTTGTATTTTTCTCGGTTTTCTTCACTTTATTGCTTCTTGTCTGCAAAAGAGAATGACCATCCAGATAACAAATATTTTTCCCTTTGTTCCTACCTAGCATTACCAAGCTACCTCCTCTATATACTTTATATATTTTTTCATTACCAACATATTTGTACCCATGCGATGTCAACTCTCCTAGTGAAATTATGTTTGCTTCTGCAGCAGGTACAAATTTCACATTTGAAATATTTTTTACAGCACCATTGTGGACTTTTAGGTGAACTCTCCTAACGCCTTCAACCTTCAGCTTCAATTTGTTTCCCATATTGATGTAGCCAAATTCTCCATCAGTATGTAAAGTATCAAACATAGCTTGATCTCTGCAAATGTTTACATCAGAAACAGAATCCATCACCCAATTAGAATTGCTCTCACCAAAGCAACTATCAACATCTTCACTTTGTACTAGGTGGAATTCATCATCAGATTTATCATCGGATCTGACCACATTTGAGGAATCACCATCATCAATTTTCAGCTTACCCTTTATCTTCTCTTGCAGCTTTTTAAGACTTTTCAAGTCTTCTTTAAGTTTCGGACAACGATGTTGTATGTGACCAGTCTCTCCATAATAATAGCACTCCATATTGCTATAATCTCTCAGCCGAGATTTTGATATATTCTTGTAATCACCTCTCCTTTTATTTTGATTCCTCCCTCTCTCACTCATCTCAACTAGTGTTATGCCCTCTCTTTCAGTTGAAGTGCTCTCACCCCTCATCATCCTCTCATTTTCTCTTAACATCGTTGTCACCTCAATCAATTTTAGTGTGATTTTTCCAGCACATATTGTTTGCACCAACGGTTTGTAGGATTTGGGCAATGATGCAAGCAAGAGTAATGCTTGCTCATCATCTTTAACTTTTTCAACAGCATTCAACAGCTAGCACACTAGCTGATTAAATTTATCGATGTGGTCATGGAGGTTTCTTCCTTCCTCCATCTTGAGCGAATACATCTCCATTTTCATGAACAACCAGTTAGTCAGCGACTTTGACGCATAGATCTCCTTCAATTTTTCCCACAACTTCTTTGGTGACATCTCCTTAATCACTTCAAATTTTACTTATGGGGCGAGTGCTAACCGAATAATGCTCACCGCTTTCCTTTGAATAGTCTTCCATTTGTTCTCAGTTATACTTTTTAGTTTTTCTTTATCCAAAGTTGAATCAAGACCTTGTTGCACTAAAAGGTCCTGAATAGTACTCTGTCATAGAGTAAAATTGCTTTTTCCATCAAACAAAGGGGTTGAATATTTAAATGCGCTCTCCATTTTATCTAAAAAACTCTTTTGTTTTTCAGATCTCTGTGAATAGTATATTTTTTACAGTACCGTATAAATAGTACTGTATGAACAATACCCCTGCTACAGTCCAAACAGTGTTGTTACAGTTCTTCAAATTCTGCAATAGTAACCATAAAAATTTTGCGTAATTACTGTTTTACTATTCACCAAAATTTTGATTTTACACCCATTTTAAAAACGGATCAAACTAAAAAATTCATCGTATTTTTCTCTTCCGTGCAGTATATTTCTTTTCACAAAATATGATACTGCCCGGGACAACACTCCCGCTTCAGTACCAATAAAATCTTTTTCTGATGTGAAAGATCAGTCTATGCTACAACCACAGAGCATATTAAAAATATTAATGGGCTGGGATCATCAACCAAATGGCTCTGATACTACTTATTGGGAAATTAAACACATGCACAGCGGAAGAAAAAAAAATAAACAATCCACAACACAAGAATTATACGTGGTTCGGTTTCTCAATAAACCTACATCAACGATCCATAAGGGATAATTCATTATAATTCTTATAGTTACATGGTATAATTTTTGGACGGAGAAAATTGTAAACCCTCTCTCACACAACACCTAATAACCTAATACATCATTTTCTCACGGTGAACAAAAGATTAAAGAAGTGTAGGATAATTTTTGGACAGACAAAAAATTATCAAAATCCTTTCACAAAATAACACTCACAAAGAATCTAACTCTTTTATTTTTCTTTGTTTTTCTCTCTTATGTTCTATATTTTCCTTACATCTCCAGCCTATTTATAGATAAGAGAATTTACTCAATCACACATACGCGTTTGCAAGTTGGCACACATACGCATTTGCAAGTTGGTAAATTTGCCAACTTGCCTTCTTCCTTTTTTTTTTTTCATTGTTTGGTGGGCCATTCATATTGGAGGAACTCACTCAACATAATTTTTAATAATTTTAAAAACAATGAAAAATCTCTACATCGCATTTGCATTGCCTCAGAATCATGCATTACTTCACCTAACTTAAAGTAACAAGAGTTGTTGTTTTTACTCCTAAATACCAATACTCACTCACAAATCACAATAAAAAAAAGTCAAATGGGATCCCATAAATTACCTTAATCTCATCATCTTACTGAGGATGTCCCAAGTTGACGTCTCTTACAGGTAAATCTAATGATCCCCTCAAACTTATTCTCATTTTATTTTTCTATCTGAGTTCTAGGTTTTGTCTTAATATATATTTTAATCTCTATTATTTCAAAATTAGTAATTTTAGTCCTATACTACCATTAACCAAAAATATAAGATTTTGAAAGACTAAAGTGTCTTAAAATAAACTTAATATTAAATTTTTTAAAATTAAAGTGCAATATGATTTAAAATATTAGTGACTAAAATGTTGTGGAAAAATTCCCAATTTATAATCAATGAGTATAGTTGATCAGTCAACAAATCCCAATTACAAAAGTTAATCTTGAAATATGAAGGAATAAAAACTCAAGAATATTTTACAATAATTAGGTCCTATATATTTTCTTTAAAATTTATAATATTTGATAAGAGACAAAATATACCGAACTGGATAATAAAGTAAGATGAGCTCGGCCTAATCCAATATATTT
Organism: Vernicia montana; assembly: GCA_949750685.1. Taxonomy (NCBI): domain Eukaryota; kingdom Viridiplantae; phylum Streptophyta; class Magnoliopsida; order Malpighiales; family Euphorbiaceae; genus Vernicia; species Vernicia montana. The sequence goes on along the minus strand of CATKHJ010562475.1, from coordinate 3,806 downwards.
AATAGCCCAAGAGCTGTAAAGGCCAAGTCAATATAGAACCAAGCTCATTTCCAAATAGAAAGCTGAAAAGATGCAAATTGCCATCCTAATTCGAACCGATCAAGGAAATCCACACTCGACTCATGTAAGGACTCATATCTTATAAATACCTCAAGAAATCAACCTTTCCATGTACATGCACTTATACACAGGCAATACAATATATTATCCTCAATCTTCTAAATTGATTCAATCTTCTAACTTGACCGTCGGAGTGGCTTTGCTAGGCACCCTAACTAGCCCACCTGACTCTTGTTTCTTCTTACAGGTCGCACCAGCTCACACTCAAACTCAAGAAAGATTAAACAATTCCACCTCGGTTGGAATTAACTTCATCAAATTGGCACCGTCTGTGGAAAACTATTAATTAATCAAAATCTTTCCTAATATTCTCAAATTGTGACCCATAGAAGAATTTAATATAAAAGTATGGCTCGATCGGAAGATAATAATAATAACCTGAAAAATCAGCGTGGAAGACTATGCTGAGACTCACGTCACCCCACCTGGACGAATCTCAAATGCTAATGTAGCATCTACATTACAGCAACTGGGTGCTATAGTCTCAGCCCTGGGCTGGAACCAGTTTGTTTTGTTAACTCCCAAAGCTGTGTCGGCCTTGCAGTTGTTGCTTAATACTTTACAAACTCCGCAGAATACCCTAGTAATCAATGCTCAAGCAGTGGCCGAAGTAGTACCAAGGGTAAACCTTACTCGAAGGCTCGACTTTGAAGTAACACTACCAGAAGCACGCAGTCAAAATCGTGTAGCTGAAAAAAGTAGGGAGAGGATAAAATCAGAAATAGTCAGGCCCACTGGTAATAATGAAAAAGAAAATCCCAACAAAGGGCGAAGTGATCAAACAACAAGCAGAAACCGAAGTAGAGAAGGCCATCATTGATGTTCGAACAGGGTTGGTCCAGATAGTCAAAATAATAGAGCAAAGGAAGGAAGACGATCCACGAAAAGGGCTAGAAAAGATGGAAAATCTCTCTCCGAGTCTTCCAGTCAAGTGTCAACTAGCCAAAAAAGGGATGAGGAGATAAGAGAGACCCTTAAAAAAAATTTAGAGAAGATTGCTGAGGATAAAAATAAAAAATTCATAGACAAAAATCTCCATTTGGCTTTGAAATCTCCTTTCACTAGGTCCATACAAGAGTACAAAATGCCCAGCAAATTCAAGCCTCCAAAATTGAAAAAATATGGTGGTGAAACTAATCTAAGAGCCCATATTATAGATTACAAGCACGCAGTAGAATTACATATAAGAAGTAACGAGGTGCTATGTAAGACTTTCAGAGGGTCTTTAGAAGGAGTAGCCACGAGGTGGTTCGATAGCCTAGAAGAGAAAAGCATTACTAATTTTAGGCAGCTCGCTACTCAGTTCATGCAAAGATTTGCAGCAAGTATTCCAATGGAAAAATGAACACAATGCCTTGAGGCCATAATACAGAAAGAAGAGGAGCCTTTGAGGGATTACGTGGCTCGTTTTAATAGGGAAGCCTTGAAAGTTACACAGATTGATCAGTCCAAGGCAGTAGAAGCCTTGCAAAATGGAACCTCCCATACTGATTACTTCAAAGCATTGTGCAAACAAGCACCTCGCAGCTTAGAAAAGGCTATGGTTGTCGCCCAAAAATACATTAGGCAAGATGATGCCTATTCATTTAACCAGTTTGCTAATAAAAGAAGGGCAAATGAAAATTTCAAAGTGGAGAACAAAATCAAAAGACCAAAAGAGTCCAATAGAGGAAGTTAGGGAGGAGGAAGAAATGAGAAAAGCAGACCACCTCGTACCCTGGACTTAACCAAGTTAACTCCACTGAATGCGAGCCCGGTAGAAGTCTTTGAGACCTTCAAAGATCAAGATATTTGGGATCGCCCCCAACCAATGTTTACTCCACCAAATAGATGGAACAAAAATTAATTATGCTTGATCCATAATGCCCATGGTCACAATACCAATGATTGCAGATAGTTACTGGAGGAAATTGAGAAACTGATCAACCAGGGATACTTGAAAATTTTTGTAAAAAATAGCAATGGAAATCAGGTCGAAGCAAACAATGATAAAGGGAAGAGAACTATTAATGATGGGTCAGCATGAGTCATTAACTGCTTGAACGGTGGATCAGACGAAGTAGCAATGAGCAAAAGCAAGTATAAAACTTCCCAGAGAATGAGAGAGGAACCTGAGTTTGTTTTTTGGAATGGTGTTCAGTGCAAACCAGAAAGGGAGATGGAATCCAAATAAGACATCCCATTCAAATCCTTTAATCATCCAGACAGTGGTAGTCAATTTCTTAGTAAAAAGAGTACTTGTTGATAATGGCAGTTCGGTAAACTTGCTCACAGCCGAAGCATACACCAAAATGGGGTTAAAAGAGAGTGATTTAGAAGAAATCAGAAACCTAGTTCGCATTCTGGATGGCACAGAAATACCATCAGTTGGGATTGCAAGGTTACCTGTCACGGTAGGGTCCACCCGAGAATGTGTGACGATAATGGCCAATTTTGTGGTGGTAAGATTACCACTGAGTTATAACATCGTGATAGGAAGATCTCTCCTCTATGATCTAGATGCTTCGACCAACATCAAACAATTAAAGATGACCATCCTCAAGCCAGATGGAGGGGAAGTATGTGTCTATAGGACACAAGATCGAGCTGAGCTAGAGAGGAAAAAGTATAAAAAGGTATCCACCTTGCATTTGTTAGAAGAAGTCGCTCTAGTTGAACCAGCTCATGGAATTCCAGAACAAATGACCAAACCAGTAGAAAAACTAGAAAAAAATACTAATAAGAGGAGAGAGATCGGAAAAGTGCCTATTGATCAACTCCTCCCTAAAGAGCAAACAAAAAGATCAGGCTTACCAATTTTTAACAAATCGTCTATCTAGTTTCGCATGGTCTTCAGATGAAATAAAAAGGGTAAATCCAGACATCATTACTCACCATCTCAATGTCGATCCCTCATATAGACCGATCAAACAGAAGAAAAGATACTTCAATCCGGAAAGACAAGCTGTGGTAGATGAAGAAGTTGACAAGTGTGAACCCTGAATTTTGTACCGTCTGAACCCTCGGACATGCGAGTAATTCTCAAAAGCTGAAATGGGCAAGAAAGGGTCAGAAAATCAGACGAACTAGCCCTGTTTGACCTGGAGGACAGCACAGGGTCCCCCAGGGACCGCACATGCCTTGTGCGGTCCCAAAAAGAGCCTGTGTGGTCATGGTTATTTTGTGCGATCCTGTTTTTCCTGTGGGGTCTAGAATGGCCCGTGTGTGGTCCCAGGAAGCCTGTGTGCGGTTTCGAGCTTCAAAATGCCAAATTCCACATTGGAAAAAGTTAAAAACTTCCCTAGCTGCTATTCATATATAAACTACCCCCCCCCCCCCCCCCCCCCCCCCCCCAACTCATTGCAACACAATTGAATACACTTGACTAGCTGAAATCAAACCAAATTGATTAAAAGCTAGCATTTTCTAAGGCTTGGTTCGAAAGAGCTGCCTTTTAGTTCAAAATTTGCTTTTGAGTGGTCGTTCGTGGTTCAGTTCCTCAAGTCAGTTTGAGGAAGTTCCAAAGACGCCATCCTAGTAACCATTAGGAGGCTTTGGTTCCGCCAAGTCAAGTCAAGGTGGAATTACGATCCGGTCGCCCGCTCCGTCCATACGTCCCCAAGCCTCGTCTTCAAAAGGTATTTATTTTCTTCCTTATTTATTTATTTATTTGTTTTAAAGCTTGCTTTATTTCTTTGTTGCTTTGT
>CATKHJ010562474.1:0-27365 GCA_949750685.1 Vernicia montana | reverse complement strand
AGATAGCTTATTTAGGGGTTAAAAAGATTTAGCTAACACTAAAGCTCATACTATGGATTTAGGAGTTAGAGATTTTCAACAACACTAAGGCTCATATGATGAGTTTAGGGGTTGGAGAAAATCAATAACACTAAAGGCTATGTATTGAGTTTAGGGGTTAGTAATCTTGTAATGACCATAGGGGTTAGAGAAAAATCCATAACCCTTTAGCCTATGAGATAAGTTTAGGGGTTAGAGATTTTCCTCTATGCTCAAAATAGTAAATTTCATCCTAAGGCTCAAATGAAATAGTCATTAAACTTAAAGGGTAAAATGGACATTTCATTATTTCCTTAAAGTCAATTAAAGCAACTCAATTTCAAAATGACTTCTTAACAGCTAAACAAAAGTTGAAAAGCTATAAAGGGATTTTAATGATTGTTTTGGCTATGTGACTATCACTATTCATCATCTTGTTCAATAAAAGATTAAGAGTTGAGAGAAAAGAAAAAGAAGAAAAGTTCTTCATATCTAATCTTTTGTTCTTTGTGAAAGAATAAAAGTTTCTTGAAAAGAGTTGAGTAATCCATAGAAATAAAAAGAAATCCAAACATCCAAGGTTTGCCAAAAGTAAGATCTTGATTTCATTTGGACAACCAAAGAGAAGAAATCAAGAACAATCAAGTAAACCAAAGAGAGCTTGAAAGAGAAAGCTTGGTGTGGAAATTCTAGAGGTTTCACGCTTGGGGAGCTCAAAAAGAAAAGAGAACATTCAAAGTTCTTGACTTCAAGAGGTAATACGATTACCACTTGTTCTTTCTTTTCTTGCATATGTGTTTTACACACAAATTAAAAGTGATTTCTTGAAAGTTTATTGAACCCAAAAGTTGGGTGTTGTGAAATTTTAAAACGTTTGAGATTTCACCCACTGCATTGTTTTCCGCTGTGTTTGCGTTCCTTCACTTTTCTGGTCCAAATAAGCCCCTCTATTGGATTTAGTTATGGATGGTATTTAACACCGTTTTAATTTGCTTACAAGGATTTAATGAGCCCACCTGAATTTACATTTAATATATTAATTTAAGTTTAAAAATCACATAAGATATAAATAAAAAATATTAAAAAATTAAAATTAATTTTTTTTATTATCCTTTTCCTTCCACCACTCATCTCATTTGATTAAATTTATTCAAAACCCAAAAAAAAATAGCAAAATCAATTACGGAGAATTGGTTTACTCTCCATATTTTTTTCTCACTTAATCTAGTATTTATCTGATCTCTTTCTTCTTCTTTTTTTTTTTTTTTTTCAATGAACTCTCTCTCTCTCATTCTTCATTGCTCCACTCATCTAAAAGATGAACTATCTCAAAATCAAATGACTTATTTTGCATAAAAAGATAAAATACAAGAGAGAATCACGGTAAGAATTCAATCCAAGCAACCAACTTAGTACTTATTTTTGTTTATTGTTCAATTTCAATTTTATATTGAGTTTCAATCTGATTCCAAATTCATCTTTTTTCCTTATTTGCTCAATCCCTTACTTTCGATAGTTGTTTTCTTCATGGGTTTCTTTATAATTTGAATTTCAATGTCTCTTTGTGCTCTATTTTGGCTAATAAAATTGCTTTCTTTCTTGCTTCTCTAGCCAAGGAAGAACAAAGGTTTTCAGGGTTTTGTGCGGTGGCTGAAGTTGAGACTGCCAATCAAGAGTTACTTGATGTGGAGCAGATTCTGGATGTGTTAACGGTTATTGTCGACGCTTCCGCCACACAAGGTGGAGATTTGGTGGTGCTGCCCAGTAGTGATGCGTCGAGTTCTGCCATTGCGAGATTGAAGAAGGAAGGGGAATTTTATGGCGTGGAGAGCGGTAAAAGCGATGAATTTTCAGGTGATTGTGTGATTTGTTTGGACTCATTTATTTTCAAGCGATGAATTTATTTTTTAAGGTTGTTGTTTACGAGTAATTAATTTAGAGCTCGAATTCATCACATTTTCAAAGTTTTGAGTTTTTGTAATTAAACTTAGTTTAATTTTTCTCCAAGATTAAATTTCTATTTTGGCGTCTCAATTCTTGCTGAATTCAAAATTTCTGGGTTAATGTTCTTATTAGATTTGAATTTTTTGGATTGATGTTCTTGAGTTTGAATTTTCTAGATTGATTTTTATGTTAATGTATCTGGGTTATTCTTGATTTTCTTGAATCTGAGTTTATTCATGTTGTTATTGAAATTTTTAATTTTTTTAATTTTTTAATTGTTCTTGAATCCGGGTTTGTTGAACGTTGTTATTAAATTTATGAGTTAGTCTGGGTTGTTGATGTTCTTGCTGATTTTTTTTTTTTTTTTACTATTTTAAAATAAAAAATATTATTTTAATACAAGAAATTATTATTTAAATGGTGTTAACCCTCTATCCAACAAAGGGGTTTATTTAGATCAAAAAAGTCATTTTACAAGATTTTTTTTTCAAAATTTAATTTAAGAGCTTATCTGTTCCTTGGGCCAAATATGAAGGACTTTTTTTTTTTTTTTTATCTTATCTTTAAAAAAAAATAAATCCAAATAGGTACATATAGATTGAATATTGTACGTCATCAATGTTGGACACATGTGCGTCACATTATTTAGTCAGCATTAGGATAAAGCCACCATCCATCCGTCTTCTTTTAGTTGCTTTTTTCATCTTTGCGGACTTTTTCAACCTTTTATACATCGGACTGCAAACTCTTTCAAGCTCCATCAGTCTTTGGGTGAAAAACTTTGGCCAAAAAAAAGAGTCTTTGGGCAAAAAGGTTCAAGAAGCTATAGTAAAGAAATGAGTGATCCAGCAAGACAAAACTCCAGCCAAGGTCAGGGCGGCCGCCCCTCCACAACCTTTTCCAACCTCCCACCACCGCGGTGGGCAATCAAGAAGATCTTACTTGAACAATTCAATGCTCATCAAACTCCTCAGGGAAAAAGTGACTTTTTTTTTTTTTTTTTTTAACTCTCAGATTGTCAAACTTTGTGCTATGTAGATTGGTCTACTAAAATGGGGAAATGGGTTTTTATGTAAACATGACATCCTTAGATGCTTTTACCCTATGATCAAATTCGACTTGTAATGCTCAGTTGCAATTTTTGTTGTTTATTTTGTAGATTTGCAATTTTAGCTTTGAAAATCAGTTTGATACATGAATTTCACTCATGGTTCCTATGTTAAAATTATATTTAGACATTGAAGTACAATTTCATTTCCATTCGAATGAAGATTGCTCAATCCAAACTATCACCTTGTGGTTTCAAGAATCTAAAGCTTCGAACAGGTATTCTAAAATGGCTGTATCAACAGTTAACCACTCCCATCTTTCATCGATTGGGGTTGAAATCCAACATGGTTTCGTCCACTTCTTTTTCTTTTTTCTCAAGATATCTTTGCATAATTTTTCCATGCAATAAACATTTTCACCTCTTTCAGTCACCTCAATGCCGACAAAGGTACCAAATCCATATAAGCCATTTCAAACTAAACAAAATCATAGCCTCCAATTTTACCAGAAATTTTTAATTGTTGTCAATGAAAATCAAGTAATCCACATAATAATTAAGAGTTGAGAAAATATAATATACAAAATAAGTTCGCAAGGGTATCTATGAAAACCATGGTCAAGAAAAACGTTAATTCATGGTTTTGAAATATCCTTTTCAACCTGTAAATTTAATATGTTTTGCCTTCACATGATCCTGAGATTGCTCAACATAAACCCCCTTCGAGCACACCATTGAAGAAAACAACCTTCCATTCGACAAATTTTCCAACATTGAGCAACATGAAATAATCAAGTCTAGTAACAAGTGCAAACACCTCAAAATAATGGATGCTTGGTTTTTCCTTGTAACCGTTGGCCACCAATTTGTGTTTTGAAGTAATCCACCTCTCCAATTTGACTTGTACCTCATATTATGCTTCCACTTATTGACACCAATTGGTCTCTTGTTTTTTGGAAAAGTATTTCCATATGTTTTTCTAGTAATTCCATAAAGCACCTCATACCTTGAACCCCAGTATCATCGCTAGTAGCATCCTCGTGTAAAGGATTAAAATCTACAAGCAAAGCACAGTATGCAACATCATCATCATTATGATCATTATTATTATAATTATCAACCCCATATAATCTTGCAAGAGAGCAGGTAGACAACCATCATGTTGTGGGCGGCTAAAAGATTTTGCCAAGAGGCAAAACAAAAGAAGGTAGCTCATCATCTTTCCTTCTCTTCTCTTTATCTAACTAATCAAATGCACTAACTTCATGAAAAGTAACATCACAATTAGTAATTAATTACCCATACAGTTTTTTTAATTGTACAACTTGTAGCCAAGGATCTTTCAACTATAGCCAATATAGTTATATGTACCTTGTCATCAAGTTCCTTTTTAAATTAATCAGGCATGTGTGCATAAGCAATATAACTAAACACTTTTGAACGGCCACTATTGGGCTTCCGACAGTTCCAAGCTTTTCCATGTACTCATATTATGAAGGATTAATACAAAAAACCACTGAGATTTGACTTAATATACTCTTTCGTCTCTATTATTTCAAAATAGTAATTTTAGTCTTTATACTACCATAAACGAAAATACAAGATTTTTTTAGGGCAATTTATTCTAAGTTTTAACTAACTTCAAACATCATAAACCAAAGTGTGGCAAAAAATTCATAATTTTATAATCAAGGACTAAAATGTTGAGTCATTAACAAACCTGAGAAATTAAAATTGCTAATTTTGAAACATTAAAAACTCAAGTGTACATTAAAATGAACCTCAAAGGATATTTTGTGATTAATCTTTACTATGAACACTCTTGATATGGCACCTGTTCAAAACATGCACACCATGAGACAGGTTCTGGCCAAAAACTCTTTGGCTGCTTTTTCACTACATAACATGTATCTAACAATACTATTACAGTTAAAAACTTTTTTCTTTTTGCCACTCCTTTTTTGTTAAAGGAGCGTACCTAGCCGTCAAGTAATGTTTAATTTCATGCCTTTTCAATAAAATATCAAAAATATATTTAGGCCCCTAATGGCTCAAAAAATTTTATAAGGATGACCACTTTTCAACATAAGCCAAACAAAAAAAATTAAATTCTTTATTCTTCAGATCATATTTATTCTGAAAAACAAAAAATTAACACTTCCTACTAAAATCATCAATAAAATAATGAAGTACCTGCTGCCTCCATTGAAAGCAATGAAATTCCTATTGCCTCCATCAGAAGGAACCACCATGAATCACAAATTTAAATGCACTAGTTCAAGCCTTCTCGTAGTGCTCCTCGATAGCCCTTTAGGAAAGGGATCTCTGTTTCTTCCCCACACCAAAAATTTCAGAAACCCTATCAGGAACAAATAGATGACAAGACCAAAACCTTTTTTATCCCATTACACACACCAAAGCCAATTATCATCAACACTTGTATTAATAAGCATCATGGTTAAAGCCTATTGGGAAAAAAAAAAATAGCAACAACCAGCTACTTGATATCTTTGTCTTTGCTATTATTCCCGATTCCCATCACCTTGTTTATCAAAAAACATCTCTTTTTCTGTATGTCGCACCACACTCAAGATTTTTGACAAATACTAGAAGCATAAAACACTTCAGAAATATAATTACAGTGACAAATGCTGCAATCTAATGACAATCTTCCCCTTTCTCAAAACCTGTATTTTTGCATTATCACCACATTTCGCTATAGATCAAAAAATCTCATCAAGCTCAGAAACACTTCATCTAATCCAACCTATATCTGACAATCATCGACTGTCATCATTCATTATCTATAACTACATGACCAGCCAACAATATAAATTGATTTCCTTTATTTTCAATTTTTTGTTCACCCTGTTCACTGTGCCAAGGTTTGACTGAAAATCAATTAATAATCACCTTTTGTTCCCTAATTAGATTAGTCAAATCACAATTTGTTATTATAAACATCCAGTTATATTGAAATCTCTATATATTTGAATTCTTTCTTATGATTAATAAATTGAAGTGAAAAGAAATGGAAAAAGAAATAATGGAGAGAGAAAGATGTGTAAAGGCGTACAAATAGAAATACATGGAAAAGAGAGAATTGTATTGAATTGCATATTAGTCCTACCTAGTCTAGCAGTCAAAAGGATAAAAAGGGTCTTTATTCTTATTTGAGTCTAAATAGACTAGGAGTTAAAAATACTATATGCAAAGTAAAACGAGTATATAAATACCCATACTTGTAATTCCTTCTTGTTACAGCTGTTATTACAACTATGGATAGCCTAATTAGAGGCTTAATTAGTGGACCTATAGATAGCTTAATTAGTGGCTTAATTAGAGGAAATCTTCCTAATTAGTATATCACTAACTTGTATATATATGTACTTGTTTATATGAAGAACAACAATAAAAATTCTAGCTCTCTGAGTTTCATGGTATCAGAGCTTCAAGTTGCCCAAGTGAGCAATTCTGAAAATTTATTTTTATTTTTCCTTCTTTTCTTTTCTGCCCATAAGTGAGCAGAAGGCTACGAGTATTGGGTCACCCATCGAGCGTAACTTTTGTCTGTCACTGCCAGCCTAGGGAGGAGCGCCAATTGCGGATCGGCCTCTCCCCAGAATCCGGTGAGCAAAAAACCGGCGAGTGAAGCTCACGCACCACCTGACGATCCTTTCTCTGGTTTGACGCGCCGGCGCATGGAGGAGCGTAAGCCGGAGTTGCGTTTTCCGATCCCTTTTCTCGATGTCGCCCAGCCATTTCTGGCGCTCCTGTGTTCTGTATCTGTGCTACTTCCAGGTGTCTTCTTTTTCTTTGGGTCTGTGTTATTGGTTGCTGCTTCTTTTGGACAGTAGGCTTCCTACTATTTTTGTTCCTTTGGATTTGGTTCCATTGCCGAGGACTGGGTTGGGTTGCTGGATTGAGTTGGACTGATTTTTTTTTTTTATCTGTTACTTTAAGGCCTATTTTGCTGGCCTATTTCGGGTTGCTAGATTTTGGTTATCACAACATAGTTTTGTTACTTAAAGGCCTATTACTATAATTTTGTTATTTGAATCTTGTGGTTCGTTTTCTTAATGGCCGACGATCACAAGAATTTGATTGTGACGGATGTAATTCTCATGATGTCTAAAATCACAGAACATAAGTTAATTGGTTTAAATTATATAGAGTGGTGTAAGACTATCAGGATCTATCTTCGAAGTCTATCTAAGAATGATCATCTTACTGAGGATCCACCAACGGCTAAGACTCGCCAGGATTAACTGCGAGATGATGCCCGCTTATTCTTGCAAATCAGAAATTTTATTGACACTGAGGTCGTTAGCCTGATTAATCATTGTGAATATGTCAAAGAATTAATGGAATATTTAGAATTTTTGTATTCTGGGAAGGAAAATATTTCACGTATTTATGAAGTTTGTAAGAGTTTTTATCGTGCTGAACAACAAGATCAGTCTCTTCAGGCCTATTTTATGAATTTTAAAAAAATCTTTGAAGAATTGAATGCCTTGTTACCTTTTAGTACTGATGTGAAAGTTCAGCAAACTCAACGAGAGCAAATGGCGGTTATGAGTTTTTTGGCTAGTCTTAATTCTCAGTTTGAGGTTGCTAAATCCCATATTCTCTCCAATACTGAGAAGTCTTTACTAGAGTACTTCGCACAGATACTAGTACTTGTGCTACTCCATCTTTTCAGGCTTCCAGTGCTCTTGTCAGTCATGGTGGATCTACAAATGGCGGTCATATCCTAAAAATAATAACAGGGGAGGAGGTACAGGTAGTCAGGATAATCGAAGTCAGGATGCAGAGTATGTTGTGTGTTATTATTGTCATGAGCCGGGCCATACCAAACACACGTGCCGAAAATTGCAAAATAAAAATCAGAAGACTCACTCAGCTCATGTTGCAGCTACTACTGCTACACCTAGCTCATCATCTGAGCAGACCATTACAGTTTCTGACGAAGAAGATTATTGGTAAAGGACATTAATCAAGAGGTCTCTACATTCTGGATACCCCAGTGCCAAGGTCCATTACATGTTCTGGAGTCTTAATCCCTTTTAAGGCCCATTGTCGGTTGAGACATCTTTCTTTACCTCTATTGAAGAAATTATGTCCTCAATTTCATAATATATCTTCCTTGGATTGTGAGTCGTGTCAGTTTGTCAAACATCATTGTCTGTCTTCAGTCCCTCGAGTCAATAAAAGAGCTAATTTTCCTTTTGAGTTAGTTCATTCAGATATTTGGGGTCCATGTCCTGTTGTGCCTAAAACTAGATTCAGATATTTTGTTATTTTTGTTGATGATTTTTCTTGTATGACTTGGCTTTATTTAATGAAGAATCGTTCTGAATTATTTTCTCATTTTAAAGCCTTTTGTGCTGAAATTAAAACACAATTTAATGTTTCTGTGCATACCTTGAGGAGTGATAATGCCAAAGAATATTTTTCCGATTCTTTTCAGACTTGCATGATTCAAAATGGCATTCTTCATCAATCTTCTTATGTTGACACACCATCTTAGAACGGTGTGGCTGAAAGAAAAAAATAGACATCTCCTTGAAACAACCAGGGCACTCATTTTCCAAATGCATGTTCCTAAACAATTTTGGGCTAATGCAGTCTCTACAGCCTGTTTTCTGATTAATAGCATGCCTTCATCTGTTCTTCATAATGAGACTCCGTATAGTGTCATTTTTCTTACTAAACTCGTTTCCTATTGAACCTCGAATATTTGGTAGCACATGTTTTGCTCGTGATGTTCATCCTCAGGTAACTAAATTAGATCCCAAAGCTTTAAAATGTGTTTTTCTGGGTTACTCTCGTTTACAAAAGGGGTATCGGTGCTACTGTCCTAGTCTTCACAAGTATATTGTGTCAACCGATATTACCTTTCGAGAGCATATTCCTTTCTTTTCCACTTCTATTCCTTTCAGTCAGGGGGAGGAGGATGATCTGTTGGTTTATCATATCACATATCAGTCAACGAATGTTGCTCCCTCTTCTCAACCACCACCTCCACCACCAAAACCTCCTGTTCGCCAAGTTTATTCCAGACGACGAGACCCACCAGATACATGTTCGGCTCCTGTCTCTTTTTCGACATCAGATCCAGTAACCAGTGATCTTGATATCCCAATTGCCAATCGCAAAGGTAAACGTCAGTGAAGCCTTGGTTTCCTCTTTTGTATCCTATGATCATTTATCTTCTTCTTCTTGTTCCTTTGTTTCATCTCTTGATTTTGTGACTTCCCAAAACTGTTAATGAAGCCTTGTCTCATCCTGACTGGCGAGATGCTATGATAAAAGAGATGAATGCTTTAAATGCTAATGGTACTTGGGATTTAGTGAATTTACCTGTAGGAAAGAAGGTTGTTGGATGTAAATGGGTATTTGAAGTCAAAGTCAATTCTGATGGTTCATTTGATCAACTCAAAGCCCGCCTTATGGCTAAAGGCTATGCTCAAACTTATGGTGTGGATTATTTTGACACTCTCTCCTGTTGCTAAATTGACCTCTGTTCGCTTATTCATCTCTATGGCAGCTACTTATGATTGGCCTTTACATCAGTTAGACATCAAAAATATTTTCTTACATGGTGATCTTCAAGAGGAAGTATATATGGAGCAACCTCCAAGGTTTGTTGCTCAGGGGGAGTACGGGAAAGTTTGTCATCTTCGTAAGTCCTTATATGGGTTGAAACAAAGTCCCCTTGCTTGGTTTGGCAAATTCAGTCAAGCAGTGGAAAAGTTTGGGATGAATAAAAGCAAATTTGATCACTCAGTTTTCTATAAACAATCTCTATTTGGCATCATTCTCCTTGTTGTGTATGTAGATGATATTGTCATTATTAGAAGTGATACTATGGGAATTTCATCTCTCAAGACCTTTCTTCACAGCCAGTTTCACACGAAAGATTTAGGGGTGATGAAATATTTATTGGGAGTTGAGGTGACAAGGAGCAAGAAAGGCATCTTCTTATCTCAAAGGAAATATGTGATTGACTTATTAATTGAGACTGGAAAATTGGGGGCTAAGCCATGTAGTGCTCCAATGCTTCCTAATTTGCAACTCATAAAAGATGGAGACTTATTTAAAGATCCTGAGAGGTATAGAAGATTGGTTGGAAAATTGAATTATCTTACAGTAACTCGTCCTGATATTGCATACTCTGTTAGTGTTGTAAGTCAATTTATGTCTTCCCCAACAGTTGGCCATTGGGCAGCTTTAGAACAGATCTTATGTTACTTAAAGGGAGCTCCTAGACGAGGAATACTGTATAAAAATCATAAACATACTCACATTTAGTGTTTCTCAGATGCATATTGGGCGGGATCCAAGATTGACAGAAGGTCCACTACTGGCTACTATGTTTTTGTTGAAGGAAATTTGATCTCATGGAAAAGTAAGAAACAAAATGTTGTATCCAGATCCATTGTAGAATCGGAATATAGAGCCATAGCACAGTCTGTGTGTGAGATCATGTGGATATATCAGCTCTTAAATGAAATAGGCCTTAAAGCCTCAATACCAGCAAAATTGTGGTGTGATAACCAAGATGCTCTCCATATCGCTTGTAATCCTGTGTTTCATGAACGAACTAAGCACATTGAAATTGATTGTCACTTATTTCGTGAAAAGGTGCAACAAAATTGGATTTCTACAAGTCATGTGAGAACTGGAGAACAACTAGGAGATATTTTCACAAAGGCTCTCAATGGAGCTCGAGTCGATTATATTTGTAACAAGCTGGGCATGATTAATATCTATGCTCCAGCTTGAGGAGGAGTGTTACAGCTGTTATCACAGCTATAGATAGCTTAATTAGAGGCTTAATTAGTGGACCTATAGATAGCTTAATTAGTGGCTTAATTAGAGGAAATCTTCCTAATCAGTATATCACTAACTTGTTGATATATGTACTTGTTTATATGAAGAATAACAATAAGAATTCTAGCTCTCTGAGTTTCAATAGTTAATGAATTGTTCTAAATGAAATGCCAAAGAAAACCTTGAAATGTGATGCCTAAGGTAGAATCCTTCATTTTTCTCCATTACACCACAACCAGATCTAAAATCCTGCAAACTATTGCATATTTCAGTCACCCAAATCCAGTCTCTTCTATTCCAAATTCAACCAAAATTTCAATGCTATTTCTAGAGCATATAACCCCTTTTTTTCTACATAAATTCCAACCTAAACGTTGGTCCAGAATTCCAACATAAATTAATCTACCATATCTGCAACATCCCATCCTACTAATACTAACTCATAATTTATGGAAGACCATGATTGCGAAAGATCTATGATGAATATCTGGCAATGCAGCAATCTAGCAGAGCAAATAGCAGTTATACTTTATAAAGCACCCTAAGAAGGTAAAAAGGCTCAATCTTTACATTGGAAATTCAAAATGCCTCTAATCAACACTCAATTGAATAGATTCGACCCCCATTTTTTTTTCCTTTTTATTTATTTCTCTTTTTCTCCCTAGAAGAGAAAGGGTTTAGGTCTCAAATTTATTTACCCCATCTGTCTTTCTAACTTGTTTACTGGAGCACAGGGCTTATTCTCCTCAACCTTGTTTTACACAATATTGGGCTTCCCTAAGACATTAGAGCTAAGAATTTTTAAGATCCAACATTTTACCTCAAGCCCGAACATCCTTTACCCATTTCCCCCTCCAGATAATCAGGAACATGATATCATTATTCATTACTTAATGTCCTAGTTACTCTTCATGACAGAGTGAACTAAGGGAGTAACTTCTACGAAAAGGAAAGTATCCAATGACTGAAAGAATTGAACTAGGGAGTCATAACAGAAGTTGTACCACATCCTGCAATTAGAAAAACAAACCAATCACCATCCATGCTCAAGTCTTCTTAAAGCCACACCTAAGAGCCATGACATTTCTATCAGAAACACTTTGAGTGGGATTATTGCCAGCAATTGACTTTTTCAGCTGCCAGTAAAGTGTCTGGCAGTTTGGACTGCTTTTGGTAAAACTGTTTTCACAATATGTAGAACTTAGCAAAACCATGGTTTGGGAAAATAGTTTTTAAAAAACAGTCAAAAAAATCTTCTAACAAGTAAAAAGAAGTCCAAACACAATTTTGAAAAGCTGATGAATGTGGAATGTGGAATGACTTAGTAATTGCATAGGGCATCTTAGTAGTTCCACTCCTCTTTATTGCAAACACCATTCTCCAAGAGTCTACAATTTACACGACAATAATCAGTTGCATTGTAAATAAATTTAGCAAAGCTAATGAATACTAACATATAAATGAGAAATACATCTTTAGTATCATTTCCATTCAATATGGATTCTCCACATACCTTGACACAACCATCTCTTGCATATAAACCTTTAATTACATATAAAAATTCAAAAGATTTGACTTGCATAAAAAATAAAATCATTAATGCAAATGAATAAAAATAATTGATACTCTATGAGATCAGTGCTAATACCTTTACTTTGGCTTCACTATTCTCTGAAGTCTTGTCTTTCCCCATAGGATCTGTTAGTGCAGCTTGACGTTGTGAGGCCTCACCCTTTTTATTTCACTCTTGATTGATGCCAATTGGCTTAAGGCATCTTCTAATGGTATTTCCACATTGCATACAACTAAAGCACATAAATATTCATCCTGTACCTCCCCACAACCATTCTGAGGCTTATATGGTCCCACCATCCTATACTTCTTAGGCTTACCATCTACACTTTTTGGATCATCATGTCTATTTGACTCCATCTCTCTTTTTCTTATCTTTGCATCAGTTATGTTCTTATACCTCCAACTTTTGTATCATTGATTTGTGCATCACAAATAAAAGGTAACATATAAATCTGCCATTTTATTTACAAGAAAATCCATATTGTCCTTTAAGGAATTATTTGCCTACTCCAAGTAGTATTAATCCCCATCAAACAGTTATAACTAGGACTTCCTCCCCAAGTTTCCATGAACATAATGCATAAGAAACTAATTGCCTGTTGTCCATAGATGATTATTCAATTCCTTCCCTTTAAAAACCCCTTATTGCTTTAACTGGCAGATGAATGTCTTAAAAAGAATTGATGCTCTACAGTTGGAACCATAATAGTATTAGTTTATGGCAAACCTTATATACCAAAAAACATGAAAATAGAAATAAATAAATCAGTAACATGATAAGAAGAGAAGTACTACAGCAATTGGGTAGAAGTCATTAGCATCCTTTAACCACAATAAGTAGTCACCCCTTAAAAAGTTGAGAGAACAACCATCAGACAGATAAATTATCTACATGCAGCCTACAATTGTTGACCCTGAGATCCAAAATGAAAAAATCTCTCAAACTTGGCTGCAAAAATGGAATTTGCATTCTCATTTGTTATAATTCTCAAAGTGCACTTCAACATATTTTGCCAAGCCAAGTCACTCCCTATTTTGGAAAATAAAACACAACAGTGCTTGCTTCTAATGGTCTTCATTTGGAATGAGTCCCTGCTGATTATTTTATTTGCATGCATCCTAGGACTACAATTTCCTTTACAAGTAATATACTCCTAGGAATAGCTATTTGTTAAGACTCCATCCAAAATTGGTAATTTTCTAGTAGCTTCTTTATAAGTATAAACGCAACTTCATCCGTGCTTTATAATGAAGTTTTGTCTATTCCTCTCTATATTAAATTCCTAGCACAAAGAACACTTAACATCCTCTGCCTCATAGAAAGAAGCTGGTGGAGTTTTAAGCTAATCACTTCCATGATCATCAGTATATAATTCATCTATATCACTCACAGTTGACAGCTGCATAGACGCTATTGAAATTGTCACTGAGTTGCCACTTTTTTATTAGAGCTACTAACTTTCTTTTCTCATGTGCACAAAAATAAGAACATCAACCAAATCTTCAACACACTTATGAATAAACCTTATTGCAATATCATCTTCTTAACTGTGGTCATCGTTATCATGACAACAATCATCATTGGAAGAACATCAAAATGAGCTGTCATTAATTAGATAGCATCATCGAGCCATCTTAGCCAACATCATAATCAATTTCACCAACACTCTTAACTAATGACCTCTGTCAGTAAATATATTTAAACCATGCAAGAAAGACTTGTCATCTTCCAGATGACTCTTTAATTCACTGCCTTCCTAACAAAGCATTACCCCTAGCCAATGCCATCAATACCTTTCTATGTGATATTTGAACCTACAAAACTAGATCTTTTAATGAGCACAGGTGCTTGTGAACTGAAGTATAATACCATGGTGCATTGCACTGTACATAAACTCAGGCTAACAGCCTCTAAACTAAAGTTATTGTGAAAAATGCTATTTAGCTCTCAACTTTTTCTTTTCTGACCTAATGGACCCTAATAATGTATTTCTGCAAGCCGTAAGTCCAAATGATTTTTTCAAAAATAAAAAAATATTGTTTTTTAACCGAATGTGTTTAATAAATTGTATCATCATCAACATGGTGCCAAAATGATTTAAAAACCAGATATCAAAATGATGTCATGTTGGCATTTTACCTCTAACCAAAACTCACCCCCATCACAGTCAAACCAGAAACTCCCAGCATTCCACAACCCACCATATCACAGCTCAAGATACCCAAACTGTGGCAAGATTTGCATCATTGACTGAAACTCATCACTGCTGTAAAACATTAAAACCCTATTACTATCAATGTCTGCAGAATCAATTCACACTTAACCAGTTCCTATAAAATCCACAGAGTTAAACCTTTTACCATTAGCGCGCAAAGCCTAGATGTCATGCAATTTCATAAGTGAGACTACATATATTTAACATGAAATTTTGAAACACCCAGAAGAAATCCATTAAAACAGAGCTTTTGCTTTTATGTTCTCTACAATTGAAAGAAATTAGATATGGGAATTTAAGGGATGAGAGAAACAGCACGATCAAAAAACCACAAACTTTTGTGCAAAAATTAATAAGAAGTGCCAAATGATTTGATAGGAGCTTACTGGTGTGCAGTTGAGGGATTGATTTGGGTAAAATTTGATGGTGGTTTATGGAGTTGGGTGATGGTCACTTTAATAGATTGCAGTTGTGAATTTGTAGATGCTGGTGGTGCAGTGCAATCATAATGGTGGTCACAGGCTTCGCCACAATTTTGGAATTTTGGGTTGTGGTGTGGTGCTTGACAGCAATCAAAGACAATTGTAGTGATGGATCTTGGATGGGCAAAGTGGTGGCGGCTGGAGATGATGTGCTGGCTTCTACTTAGCAGAGAAAAAGGATGGATTTGGCTTAGAAGGTAGCATGCCAAACTAGTATGATTTTGATGCCTGTGATTTTTTATCCCTATTTATTGTTAAATTTTGGAATACCATCATTGATGTGCAACGATGCTATCAATTATGTGTTAATCAAAAGCCAAATCTTTCTAAAATATCAATATTTAATTATGCCTTGAAGAATTGGACTTAATGTAAGAAAATAAAACTCAAGGACTCAAAAGGTTACAACAAACATATAGGGGCTCAATAGCATTTTTCACGAAAAGCAAAGTAGGCCATTGGCCTTTATCATGCTAATAGCCTAAAAACTTGTATCAAATTCAAAGCCATACCTATGACATCTTAATTTATGATTTTACAATTTTTTAGATAAGAATATTTTATAAATGAAGAAAGAAGTGAAAAAAAAAAAAAAAAATTAGAGAATGAGATACCCTCTTTTCAAAGAAACCAAAATAGTACACAAGAAAAACAAAACTCACTAAAGCAGAATCTCATAAGGTGTCCTAAAAAACTATTTTATCACATAATAATAAAAACTATTTTAAGAAATAATAGTAAAAAATTGAAATGAAAATAAGTTAATATATGATTAATTATTATTTAAGGATATAATTGGTAATCTTGCAAAAATATAATATAATTGTCAATTTGTAAAACAATTTCTAATTAAAACTCAACAAAAAAAAAAAGAATTAAATAATAATAGTGATAAAAATTAAATAACTTATACTTAATAAATCTCCTAATATTGTTCCAACAACTATGATTTATACCATTTTAAGTAAAATTCAATAAAAAAGAATAAATAATAAAAAAATTAAATGAAAATAGGTTAATGTATGATTGATTATTATTTAAGGATACAACTGGTAATCTTGTAAAAAAAATATATTTATCAATTTGAAAAACAATGGAAAACTTGTAATATCATATTGACAAACTAGTAATATGATTAATAATGCAAGGGTATTATAGAAATTTTAGAAGTTAAAAAGTTAAAACAATAAATTTGTAAATGTCAAAAAAAAAAAAAAGGAGGATAAGGGTGACGCTTACTATTCATTACAAATTCAAAAAAATTTAAGAAATAATAATAATAAATTAAATGAAAATAGGTTAAGGTATGATTGATTATTATTTAAGGATATAATTAGTAATCTTTAAAAAAAATAATATAATTGTCAATTTGAAAAACAACAGCAAACTTATAAAGTTAAATTGACAAATTTGTAATATGATTGATAATGCAAGTGCATTATAGAAATTTTAGAAGTTAAAATGTTAAAACAATAAATTTGTAAATGTCAAAAAAAAAAGGATAAGGGTGTCATTTTACTATTCATGATGAATAGTAACACCCTTATCCTCTTTTTATATAGGTAACAGATATATATATATAATGATGATATCTAGATTGTTTTTTTTTTTCCCCCGCAAGCAGAAGTGCCAAATTTTAAAATATTGAACACAAATTCAAAGATATGAACTCATTCATTATGAAAATTGCATATGATGCACCATAAGTCCCAAATTATCAATCCAAATCAAGGATTAGCTCATATCAAGATGAAAAGACCCATCAAAAAGAAAAAGAAAGCAAAAGAATGTTTCCTATAATTTGTGATGTGTTACCTTTGCAGCATGCTTGACTGTAGTAACAGCAGAGATAATTTGGTCCTTCAGGACAAGATTGGAGAAAGTCTAACAGGCTTGCTTTGAGCAACACACACACACACAAGAGACATTAAATTAGGAGAATAATTTATCATCTCCAGTAATCTATCAATCACACAAGTGACAGTCATTTGAGTGTTGCACATGTGAAATACACACTTCAACATTACTTTGAACTGCAATTGCTAACAAAAGGATAGATTAGAAGCAAGAAAAGTAGGTGCATTAATGCAATAGATGTAATGAGAAGCACAAGAAAAAAATTGAAAAAGTCAAGATCACAAGGGGCCAATTATCTTAAAATGATATTTTTATTTCAAACAATTTATTAACAACAAAGTTTGAAAACACACAAGCACTTTTTTCTGGTTCTCCAAAATAATGATGTTTTGCTTGAAATTTTCAAGATCAACTAACAATAGAACTTTCTCCTCCAGAAATCAATTTCCTAGTCTGTTAATAAAACAAAACATTTTTGAAAAAACAGAAGCCAAATACGTCCTAAATGCACACCAGTTTCCATATGTAATATGCCATGCCATCAGCATAGATATATAGTACCAGGAGGGCTTAAAGGTAATTGCAAGTTGTGTAATGGAAAACCCAAATATACCCATGTTATACGACATCGTTTTGCTATGGAACGTTTGGATATCCTGCCCTGAATCGGTAATTTACGATCCTCTAGCCAAGCCATTACAGAATTGCCACCGAAATCAATTTGAGTGCCTACTGTTCATTTCTCTAAGAGCTTTATTGTATATAAATAGATGAGAAGTCATGCATCATAATCAAAGAAGCTGCTTTTTAGTTCAAAAGTTGATTCCTAAATTAATCATGATGGGATTCCTGTTTAACTAAATCTGCAATATATAATGACAATGAGCCAGAATCGTTCTAGAAAGGCAATTATGCATTACATTCATTATTTTGTTACCAAAACTGTAACGTAAAAACTGGAAAAAATCCACTCACCTACAAACAATGTATTCATCTATGATTTCTAAATCTTATAGTTACCCATTTTTCATTGAACTCTGCGACCCAATATACGTCTCCGCTTGTACACTTGAACATATGTTTGCATGTTCCTATTGCAGTTATTGACCATATTTTCTTTCCCAATAATTTTTGCTTTTTCCTTGCGCTCATAAAATAAGCCACAGAATCTTCTCTCATCTTTAAGCCCATAATTATTCACCTACAAAAGTGAAACCAGAAAAGTCAAAATTGAATTTTCAAATAACAATAATTATATGGAATGTCATAGACGCCTTAGTATCCATGTACCAAATCTAGTACTGAGAAATCATCCAGGTTCCAGAAAAAACCAATATGCTTATGACTACCCAAAACCAAATGCCCCCATAATTTGGATTCATTAAATCCAGTTAAACAGCATTCTTCCTAACAAATGCAACAAAAATTGAGGGGAGAAAAAAGGCATGTCACAATCGCGGGAAAAAAAAAAAAAAAAAGTTGGTCAAAGGGAATAGTGCAAACAAATAGCAGGTCAGAGCATCATATTTATTGGCACAATTCATAGGCCACCTGATTCATACAAAGCACATACTCGAGAAAATTTGATATCAGGCTCAAGAAAATCGCAGCAGAAGAGGAAAATTTTAATTAGATAGACCATACCAGAGATATACTACATGAATTTTCTTTCAAATCTTGAGATGTTCCTGCAGAATCTACAGCAAAGTAAAAAGGACACAATGAAAAATGAAAAATAAAATAATAATAGTAGTTTCATGTTGTAAAAAAGAAATTTCTGTTTTAGTCATTAAAAAAAAAAAAAGCAAGCTTATTACCATCAGTTTCCTTTGTAATCCTGAAGCTGCTAAGAACTTTCTGCAACATTATGGTCCCCTGAAATCCCATAAAGGGATAGCCTGAAAGTTGCAGCCTTACAGAATGAGGCATTTCCAAAAATCCAAAGGAAGTTTCCCATGTCTTTCTCAGCTCAGCTATTGCTGGCAATACTAATCTCTCAACGCCAAACTTGGTAAGCAACTGAAAAAAAAGAACAGCTCATTTTCAATTATATCCATTACATAAAACAATTTTTTATCTTTAACTTCTGGCATTGAGACATACAAAGCAATGTCTAGGGAAAATACCTTCAACAGCTCATGCACAAGAAGGCGACACATTCCCTGTCGACGATATTGGAAGGGGGTAGCAATTAGAGGCATCTCTGCAGCCTTTAGTCCATGGATTCTGGAAGCCAAATGTTAGCTATTGGATAATATTCATAAAATCCAACAAAATAGCAACAAAGAATAAGAGCGCGTTTGGCATTGAGGTTGAAATTTTGCTTTTTTCAAAAAAGCACCATTTTAGATTTGGTTGAAAAATTTTGTTTTGAAGTGTTTTGTTGTGGTTCTAAAGCTTTTATATGATTTGAACATGTGAAATTCACTTCAAAACAAACTTCAATAAACTCAAATCAACATTTTCAATATAGTGTTTTCTCAACACTGGCTCAAACAACAATGCCAAACAGATCCTAAACAGAAAATGCTTCTTTTTAAGTACCTCAATGTGGCAACAGATACAATTTCATCACCTCTATGCAAGACGACAGCATAGAATCCATGAAAATTCAACCTTCTAATTTTGGATCTGACAATTGAAAGAAAAAGAGGAAATCTCAGTACTCAAAACTAAATTTTGAACAAATCTTGCCTCAAAAATTACTTCTTAAATTGACATGTTACCTAAACATATACCGATTTATGTTTTCCATCTCCCAAAGCTGTTTCAAATATTCATTCTTCTGATTCAAGAACTCTAATTAGAAATTTTATTTCAACCAAGTGTGAAATTTAATGGGTAAAATTACACCCAGCCCCCCCACCCCCAACAAAAGGTTTACATAACATAAACTTTAAATCTTAACTCTCTTCTATACCAAAATTCCTTAGACTACCATCAATAGGAAGTGCAAAATTTTTAAGGACAAAGTGTTTTATAATATAGTAATTTAGAGACTGAAGTGCAATTGAATTTTAAAATTTCAAGGACTAAAGTAGGGCTAGTTTAAACTGTTAGGGACAAAGTGTAATAGATGTTATAGTTTTACAATCAAGAACCCAAGTGTGTGGTTGTTAACAAGCCTCAAGGACCAAAGAAACTAATTTTGAAACAGCAGGGATGAAAGTGTAATTACCCTTTGATTTTTTCCCAAAGGTTAAACCTTTAACCGTCAACCCTAATCTTTCCACACTGTTGCATTCAAGACCCACTGAATTTTCATTTTGTAATTCCTCTCAACCCACTTTTCATTTGACAACATCAGCTTTAAATGGGCTTATAGTTTAATAGAAATGGTTGCACATTTTGTGAGAAATCTTGGAGAAGTTCACATACCAATAGTTGTTTTATGTAACAATTTTACAAAAAACTTATTCTACTCATTAAGATCTTTCTTTAGGCACCTCATTTGCAAGAATTTATTGAGAAGTGAGCAAGAATTTAAAATGGATAGGGAAACGACCTGCCTAATGTAGGTATTAATTAGCAACAGTTTGAAAAGATTAATGCTAGTAGTGTAACAGATGAAATTTCAGGGCCTGAAATCAAATTGATGCCATAGGAAAGAGATCTCAATGCAATTTGCAAAATTTAACAGAACAATATTAAAAGCAGAGTTTCTGGATCCCAATTTAATAGAATGATATTACACAACTCTAGAATCCAAGCAAATGTATGAAGCATAAGAATCCATCCTACATAGAAACATTAACCTACAAGTAACTAATGAATCAGAGACTGTCAAGAAAAAGAACATGAGGCAGTCTTACACCTTTGATTATCATTTCATTTCTTAATTCCTCCATAGCTAATTCCATCAAAATCCAAATATTATTCAAAGCAAAGGGAAATCTTACCCTGCATTGTAAACAAGATCTCTGACCAGATCCCTCTTCGTATGAGGGTCCTTAGCAGGTTGGAAACACTCGTGCATAACCCTGAGAACATGAGATATCTTGATACAAGTATTATTCCTTGGTATACCCGGAAAACTGTAAACATCTTTTGATGATCTTGTCAATGTCCAGGTCAAGCCATCTACAGAAGTGGGGTTCGAAATACCCAAAAGTTGATGAAGTTGGAGACATAACTGAAAACATTAAACAAGAGGTAAAAGAGCAATGACCTTGTTGGATTGTAAAGAATAGTATATGTTAATTTTTCATAACCAATGACTACCCAATACAGGACCAGCTCAGTAAATTCATAGCCAGGATAAAATGACTTGCAAAAGTTGTGTGTTTGCATGTCCAATTGTTGCTAAATGTTTTAGTTCCTTTATTAACAGCCAAAGGAGCTCAAGGAAGAAGGGATTAATGGGGATGCTCATATTGAGAGAAGCAGAAGTCTTTGTGGCTTGACATAATCTAAACAAACAGATTGACTTTTTTGAAGTTCTTTCTAAATGTACTTGAACTATAACTTCTTAAAGATGGCATCTTCTTTCATCAAAAACAAATTAATGCAATGTACCTCATAACAAGCCTTGCTGCAAAAATTCTCCGAGGGATAGTCCATAGGAAGCAAACATCCAGCTTTATTCGGGCAACGCACATGATCTGCAAAGAAACAAACCTAAGTTACAAATGCTCAAAGTCCAACTTATATAGAAAGGAGGGAAGAAATGCGAATCAGATATAACAACTTCAAAGGATGCTGAACAAGACTCACATGCACGGGTGCACTGCAGACAAGCATTAGTGACCAGTGAATTGTCAACTTTGCCACATAGTTGACAGCAGCAAGATGGACAGAGCCAATTTCCATGTGGAACATCCTGGAAGGGAACAAACAGCAAATAAGATACAATATAAAGGAAATTTTGACCTGCTTTATTCCACAAAGGTAGATGTGAATATCAGGCAGAGCATCATTCAATACTTGAATCTACCAATAAGGGTGTCATATCAAGTAGCTGCAGAATCATCTATAATTGGCAATCATCCAGCATTAGCTGCAGAATCATCTCAAGCTAGTAAATGTAGCAAAGTCAAATTGTTTTTATCATAAGATATTTACCATTCTTTACATCTATTTATACATTCCAAAAATGTTAACTAGCTCAACTACATAAAAAAATCTTAAACAAAAACAAATTGATCACCTAAGAAAGAAATGTGCACCTTTAGGTCAAGGCAACTCAAATGATATGAAGATGGGCACTCATTGCAGAGAGTAAGATCTCCCCCGTAGTGACAAAAACTGCATATTGTGTCACCTGTGCCACAATAAGCCCGCTTCCTTTTACTCTTCCTTGGATGAAACACCATACCTTTAGGACTAACATTTTTCCCATAACTCTTGAAGGGCAGAGCAGGATAGGCTTGATCAAAGGATAAATCATTCTTAGCTGGTTTGGCACCTAATACCTTATCTTTCACATTAGATGGAGGCATGTATTTTGAATTGGCTTGTTGAAATCGCTTTGAAACCCTTTTTTTCATTGATGAGCATTTTCTCCTCTTCCTAACAATAACAAGTGAAAACTTCCTCTTCCGCAGCTTATGTTTGCATTCCAGAAAACCATTGGCAAGACTTCTAGTAATTCTTCTAGACTTGGTCAAATTTCCCCTTCCCCTAACTGACTGATTTTTTTTAACATGAGCGATTTTCTCTTGTTCCAAACAATCAACAAGGCACTGGTTGCCATCACCTTCACCAACCTTAAGAAATGTTGTCTTGTCTCCATTTGATTCCCCTTCACCAGACTGCTTGTTCTGTGTAGACAGGGAAACAGAATTTGCCCCTTTATCACAATCATAAAAATTCTCAAGGGTTCTATCAAATTTACGTTTCACAGTATCATTAAGAATTATGGATGAATCACCATCTATCAATTGCTTTCCCCCACATAAATTATCCACCTGAAATCTAGTGTTGTTAGTCATATTTTTAGCTGGCTGCTTCTTAGACCTCGGTTTTGAATTCAGTGGCTTGTTTTGGGTGCAATCATGAGAAGAATTTTTTTCTTGTGTTTTTTTACTTGATTTGGCAATGTTCAAAGTACCAAAATTTATTGCCTTAAGAGAAGCTGAAATTACCTTATCATGCTTAGAAACTCTTGTTTTATTTCCATGTGAAAGGATTTGATTAGCAAGAACCCACTTGCTTGATTCAACTGCAGTTTCACAAACAGCATCCCTGAAGTACTTGCTCCACACATTTCGAACACCGTATGTCCATTCTGAGATTATTTTATTGAATCCATAGTTTAACCGCAAGTAGGACCAAATCTCTTTTATATAACTACACAAGGGAACATCTCCAATAAGATCGACAGCCAACTGCACCAATATCCAAACACCACGATCACACCACATACCCAATAATTCATCCCAATCTCGAGAGATACGCAACTGACTTGCATTAAATATTTTCTCATCACCCTCATCAGGAAAAAACACCAACCGCTCATTTGCATCATTATGAAAATCAAAGACTATGCCTTCCCACCAAGCATCCTCAAACAACGCATCAACACACAACCCAAAAGATAGCTTTCCGCAAGTATCTGATGCTGGAGGTGGAGGTCGAATATGGCCACGATAAGCCGATGGAATATTCCGGCGACGACAATGAAGGCCTTCAATTGCCTTTGTGACAGGGATAGACTCAATAAGCTTTGATTCTCCTGTTTCACACAAAAGTTCATCATATTCAACAGAACGGCTCAATTTGGAGACACCAACAACTACCCCAGGGTGCCATGACCCTCGCAGCCCTTCCTCGAATTGTCGAACCTGAAAACCAATCCATTAATCCTCCAAATATTTATCAAATTTATTGACTTATTTTTTGTTAGGTTAAATAACGAAATGCAGTTTTGGACAGACAGATAGAAAATTTGAAAAAATAATATCAAATTTGACATAAATGGCAGAGTTCACCTCCACTCTCTCATTGAGAAGCAGCTTCCTTCGGTTCATTGAGAGAATTAGTGTTATTGGAGACAGAAAAGAAAATTTTATTCTCCGTAAATTTTGACCAACTTTCAAAACAGCGACGGCAAGGGCGACTGGTATCCCAATTTCCACTGCTCTTCTTCTCAAGAAGACGATTGCTGAACCCGCGCTCGGTTCAATTGTGTTTGTAGCCGAAGCCGATAGTTTATGACCCTATTTTATACGTGTGATTAATTACTTAATACTATTGTTTTGTAATTTCACTCTGCAATTTTTTTTTATTGTGATATAGGGTAGGGTATGGGCGGGTTTTGATATATTATTTGAATCGGACAGGGTAGAGCAAATCGGATAGCAGATACCTATTTATTTTTAAAAATAAAAATATATACATATATTTATATAAAAATTACATTTTTATAAAAAAATATTATTATATATATATATATATATATATATATATATATATATATATATATATAATGCGTCATTTATACACGGAGCGGATTTTATTCGCTCTTTTAAGGTCAAGTTAAGCAAGTACCCATCAGAATAAATCAAAATTATCATCCTTAATTATAAATAGCTTTCGCTGCAACTTTTAATATTTTATATTATTTTAAATAAAAAAATAGATAGACAATAAATACATACAATATAATACCATATATATAAATGTACATTCGGCACAAAAATATCTACAGGAGAGATTTTATTTTTATTTTTTCCTACCTTTTTTTTTTCTCAATCGTCATATAGAAAATATAAGTAAGACCTAACTTTATATTATTCTTTTTTTTTTTTTCTAACATTACATTATTATATACCCAGTTGCTCTCCTTTTCATTTCTCTTTTAATCCATATATTTCTCTTCAAAACCCAATAATTTGAATAGAAAAGAAGAGGTAGAATTGGGTTTTTTTTTAAGAGAAAATTAAAAAAAATAAATAAATAAGAAATTACCTGAAAGTAAGAGAAAAAGTCGAAGGCTATAAAAACTTACTCTACACTGTAAACTGAAACAATATATAATTAGGCATTTTGTGTGGTGAAAAATTAGTTAAAGATTATTGAATTAAAAAAAAAACATAGGCCCAATTAAATCAAGCCCACTTATATATATATATATATATATATATATATATATATATATATATATATATATTGTTACAGGAACAATAATATAAACAAGGGTTTTAGTATATATAATGTCACATTCAGTTTTTGAGATGTGACGGTCTTAGGGCGTAGAGAGACATAAGGTCACCTAAATCTGTAAAATTCCATATTTTATGTTATGTTAAGCACATCATACAATGTACACATATCAAGATTCATAACTTGTAAATCCATATTGAGATATTTATCATATCTTAGGAAGATATCAAAGTATATCAATAAGATCTCAATACTTTAGTATTTGTATTACTTATCTTCATTCATTCATAGTAGTTATCATCTATGATATTGTGAGACCTCGTCCGAGCACCGGTCCGATCCGCTAGAGGGGGATCGAAATGCTCATTCGGGTTTGGTCTCACCATGGAACTCTCGGATTCGGATTGGTTGATTTTTGAAAATTATTTTGGGAGTCGCCATCTTAATTTATTTTTTTAATTGGGAAAAGTTAAGGGAAAACCCAATTTTGACTCTAATTATTATCCAATAGAAAAAGTGCACTAGCCTCGATTACCAAAGAAGATTCGGGGACTAGGTTTTCGGTTTATTTTTTTAATTTGTTTGGCAAATTTAATACATAATGATTTAAAATGGAATTTCATGAACAATAATAATGTATGAACAATTATGAATGAATTAAAATAAAACAATAAAGTAATTGAATATAAAAAGTAAATAAGAATCTTAAATTTACAAAATAAATCAAAATAGGGGATACTTTCTCGAACTCTTATGGGATTCTAGGAAAGCAACACATTCCCCAAAATTAATCCAATAATAAAAGTAAATGAAAGGAATGAAAGAAAGCACAAAATTACATTAAAAAAAATGAAAGAGGGAGAAAATCTGTTTTAATTGGATTTGATGCTTTTCAGACAAGCATGCCTACGTACCCCTTCGAATGGGAATTAAAATCCACGTAGTTCGCCTTTTTACGAAGGAGGTTTGTTTAGTCTGAACCTTTTATCATGTTTTAGTTCATTGATTAAAGGTTGGTTGGATTGATTTTAATTAAGCAAGTTGATTACCAAGTTGTTAATTAGGTCAGTTTTAATTAACAAATAAAAGAGGATCAGAACAAGTTAATTAATTCAGTTCTAATTAACATGTCTCTTAAAGCGATTAAAAGAAAGGGATTGAAGAAATGGGGATCATATTAAGGAAAAGGGGAAAACAATAACTATGCTAGAATAAAAGAACTAAAAGAAGGGAATAAAAGAAAGAGGGAACATGCAAAGGGAAATAATAATAAAGCAATAAAAGAAACTAAGCTAAAAGAAAAGCAAAATCAAACAAAGCAACAAAGAAGCAAAGCAAACTTCAAAATAAATAAATAAATAAATGAAAAAGGAAGAAAATAAATACCTTTTGAAGACGAGGCTTGGGGATGTATGGACAGAGCAGGCGACCGGATAGCAATTCCACCTTGACTTGACTCGGCAGAAACAAAGCCTCTTAATGGCTACTAGGACGACGCCTTTTGGAACTTCCTCGAACTGACTTGAGGAAAGAAGCCACGAACGAGCACCCAAAAGAAAACTTTTAGCTGAAAAGGCAGCTCTTTTGAACCAAGCCTTTAGAAACTGCTAGATTTTAACCAATTAGGTTTGATTTTTGCTAGTCAAGTGTGTTAAGTTGTGAGGAAATGAGTTGGGGGGGGTGGGGGGTTAGCTTATATAGGAATAGCAGCTAGGAACATTTCTCACATTTTCCAATGTGGGAAAACTGAACAAAAATGTCGAAACCGCACAGAGCCATTCTGGGACCGCACACGGCAGATTCTGGACCACACAGGCCCATTTCGGGACCGCACACACCCTGTGTGGAACCGCACAGGCCCTGTGCGATTCTTGGGGGACCCTGTGCGGTCACCCAGGTCAAACGAGGCCGATTCTTTCGATTTTCTGACCCTTTCTTGCCCGTTTCAGCTTTCGAGACTTATTTGCATATCCGAGGGTTTAGACGGTGCAAAATTCAGGGTTCACACATTATCACAGCCCATGTTTGAGTCATGACTATCCTAGGGCATAGGGAGACATAAGGTCACCTAAACCCGTAGAACCCTTATAATAATTATTAACTTCCATTAATTACCAAGTTATCATTACCCCAGAATCAAAACCATAATTACCATTCCTTAATATCCAATAACATATTAAACATTTATGAAACAATCAATTATCTACTTAATACCATTTACATGCTTTTACTTTTGAACTCCATTTTCCATTAACTTTATCGTAGTTCACCATAAATTACTTCAGT
>CATKHJ010562436.1:0-42103 GCA_949750685.1 Vernicia montana | reverse complement strand
GCTTAAATAGTTGGACGGGACCAGATTCAAGAGATCTAAAGTGGGACACCAGCAAAAGCGTGTTTTTATTATAAAGAAAGTAAAGAGGAGTATAAAAATTAATTAGGAAGGATAAAAATTTAAGAAAATAAAATTAGGAGTGTAATTATAATTAAATAATAAAAAAAAAGTATATAGTGTAATTTCCCCTTTATTTATTTATTATTTTTAAAAAAATAATGTTATATGCCTTCTCTGTCCTCTCGAATTTAAGGAGGGAAAACCTAATCAACTAAAAGCTCATCACGTTAAACATAATAACAATAATGCCCTCCTCTCGCTCTTAACACTCACCAATATATAAACACAAGAATTAGAAGATTCAAGTTTTTAATTGAAGCTCAAACTCTGGTTTTGAAGAAACGCTTTCTCGACTCTCGTCTCTAAATTCCTGTAAGATTTTAATTATTGTTTTTTTTGGCAATGAATTTTACAAATTATTTTCAATTTTTTCTCCTTTTTATTATGAATTTCAAATTACGGTTCGAATTTCTGCTTTTAGTTTATGTAGTTTGCTATTTCTGTATGTATATATGGTTATCTCTAGTTTGTTTTTGCTCTTGCCTTCTGTTTGGTTGTCAAGAAAATATCGGAAAATTTAGAAGCTACATAAAATTATTCTCATGGATTTAGTATCGGCTAACGCAATTCGCGGATTTCATAATCACGATATTTGTTTAGTTCGTTATCAAATGCGGAATAGTAAATTAGATTTACTCTGTCTGCTACATGTTTGATAATGTGATTTTCTTAGTATATTCTCTGCAACTCCCAATTATTTCTCTTCGTTACAGTATTGAGTATTGTCAATCAGGTGGGATAAACACTTTTTATACGTAATTTTTTTTTGAAGGCCTGGGGATGGGATCCAAGTTGCCTTTAAGCTTCTTCTCCTTATATATATATATATATATATATATATATATATATATATATATATAAATTTATTTAGATTAGTGAAGACTTGAACTAAGTTAATTAGTCTTATGAATTCACTTGGGTGTCTCATTTATAGAAGGGTATGCGAGTTTCAATTCAGTCTTACTTCTCAGTTAAAGAAAGAGTGTGAAATAAAAGTTGATTTTATGATTGATATATCAACTACTGCCAGCTTATGCTGGGTATAGTAATCTAAACACTTCGCGAGTGATTTTAAATGGTTTCTTACATTGTCTGAGCTCCTTGAGTAGGGAAATGTGCTTTTCACTGATAAGTGATTGTCAATTGCTCTTGTTTAGATACATTTAAAGAAGTGAGAAAAATGGTGGAAGCAGAATGCACCCCACAAAATATTCGGAAGATGATATGTGAAGAAGCAATCAGGAAGACAAAGAAGATCATAGAAGGACATCCAGAAACAACATTTACTATAGAAGAGTATCAGAGGTTTCATCAGTATCCTTTATAAATGGTAGAGGATTTCATTACAATAATCTTTCCCTCTATTGATACTTCTACATAGTTGGTCAGTGATGTTTAGATGGATGAGATATCCTTCACTACATTGGCAGATGTGCCTATGAACTGGGTGCTTTTCCTGGGTCTGGTGAAAATTCAATGTGGCTTTATCAAAGATTTAGGGAGACCTTGGAAGAAAGTGTCATTTCAATGGTAAGTTTGTCACACTGAATAACTGTTGATTCAATCCAGCTTTGAAGTAGATTTTTGGTTCATTGGCTTTTGCTGAGGCCATCCTGGGTTTCTAGTTTTCATGCTTTTGACGTGAGTTTAAGTGCACAGCATCAAATCTGCAAAGCAGTTTCACTTTCATAATAGTCTTTGAAATATGAAACGCAAGCATATGATTACTACTCACATAAGTTATTTGGGAGCATGGCTTTCTAATCTTTAAGCAGTTAACCATCAGAAAACTTTCATGGTGCTATCTGAAACAAATTTTCAATATAAAACTATAATGCTTATATTTCTCCTTTGCTCTCAGGTATTGCCATCTTTAAAGGACAAATGTGATGTCCCATTGTTGAGGGAACTTGTCTTAATGTGGTCAAATTACAAGTTGATGGCAAGGTGGCTTTGTAGATTTTTTGAGTATCTTGACCGCTACTTTATTCCTGGACATATGAAACTTGGTTCACTTAATGACATTTCAATTGATTGCTTCCGATATTTGGTAAGAGAATTTGTCATATTCTTGAATTGGAGTTGTTCCTCGATGCTGTATTGTGTAATTATGCATATAACTTTTTCTGCCCCTTTATATTAGTTATCATTTCCAACCTTTTTAGATTTGTTAATGATGCTATCCTAAATTCCAGGTTTTCAAGGTGTTATATTCTAATTTCCGGGATGCTGCAATATCATTGGTATGTAGATATGCTCTACCCTATCAGAATTTTGAAGTCTCTGTCAAACTAAAATTTGAAGTCTTAACTTTTTGTGCAGATAAAAAAAGAGCGCATGGGATTGCACGTTGATCGGGACCTACTGAAAAAAGTCGTCCTTGTCTTCTTGGAAATGTATGAACGTAAAGGAGTAAGCTATTATGAAGATTTTGAGAGGACAATGCTTGAAGAAACTGCCGCTTACTACTCTCTGTTGGCTCAGCAATGGCTTCAGTGTGATTCGTCCGAATATTACATTCAAAAGGTTTTCTCCATATGTATTTTATGGTCAAGATTTCTGTGTGATATTTGTTTGGTGTGGTACCTAATATTGGACAAACAACTTAAAAGGATTCTATTGATGTTTCAGGTTTACTGGTGCCTAAAACAAGAGAAAGGAAGGGCTAGTTACTACTGGTCCCCCAGCACAGAATTCAAGTTATTAGAGGTACTTTTATTGCTCTTTGGATCCTCGATGCAGCATAAATGGTTTAACAATTTTCTACATGAACTACATTTAACCAATGTTTCCTTGAAATGGCGAGCTTTTCCAAATTTCAATTTAGGGCATTAGGATCATCATCACTGCCATGATCCCTGCTCTTTCCTGGATCATCGCTGTTGTGATCCCTTGCCTTTCCCCAGAATTCCAATTTTATCCTCTCTTCTAGGTCATTTATA
Organism: Vernicia montana; assembly: GCA_949750685.1. NCBI lineage: Eukaryota > Viridiplantae > Streptophyta > Magnoliopsida > Malpighiales > Euphorbiaceae > Vernicia > Vernicia montana. The sequence goes on along the minus strand of CATKHJ010562436.1, from coordinate 39,041 downwards.
GTATTTCAGACAAAACCTGACTTGGCTGCTGGCAAGTTTTAACATTTAGCTTTATCTACGTAGGTTTTTTATTTGATTCTTCTATTAGGATCTATTTGGATAGTGGTCATTTGAAATAAATATGGATTTGGATTTGAGTTTCAAATGTGAAATAATAAACAATAGGATGATGCCAAATTCTAATTACTCAAAATTTTCAAATGACTAGCTATCTAAATGGATCCTTATGTTTTTACATTCATTAGCTAGTCTTTGAAGGTTGGGAAAATTATCTGGGCAAGTGTCATACAAAATGCAGCATTCGTGGGGAATGATACTGGTCTGGTTACTCTGGTATTAGAACTTCATAGTGCATTCAGGTTATACTCTTTATGGTTCCTTCTGCAGGTTATCAGATGCCAGATGCTGGAGCAACATGTGGACAAACTGATTGAAAAGCAAAAGGCTGAGAACAGCGGCCTGGTAACAGATTACCAGGTGTGTAAAAACTTTCTGAAATTACTGTGTTGTGTTACTCGTAAGTGAAAACACAGCATCGCTGTATCCACCAAAATGCTATGAGTATGATGGTAATCATAAAATGGAAAATCGTTAAAAGGCTGATCCAAAGAACACATGAATCTGAAGAATGGAATCTCCATTCCACCCTTCTTTAATGATAGTAGACTCTATTTACCCCACCCCCTCCTCCCCCTGTTGTTTTTGCTATACTGTCTCTTCTTCTGATTATTGTGACTTGAAGATATTTATGGACTGAAAGAAATTTAAGCTGATCTGACTTCCAATCATCTAACCTTATTCTAGTCATCATCATCCAAGCCATTTGCCTTTTTTCAGTTCTTCTGAGAAGAACAGTCTGACTGTCATATGGCTGACTATGGATCATTTGCAGGAAATGTTGTCAAAATGTGCTGGCATGACTCTTGAAGAAGGAAGCTCTTCATCAGCACCAGGAGAATGGTTGTCCGCTTTACTGGCAAGATCAACTCGGTTATGATGAGTTTCATATAGTGTTTTACTGGAAAATGACACAGATCCCTCTAATTAAAGAAAGATAAAATATAGCTGCTAATGCCTCGGAAGAAACATACTTACCTATAGAATTGCATTTTTTAGCCCTGCTAGGTTATGCAAGGGTACATTCTTATATTTTTTTAAAAAAATTTAAATTGTCTTCTTATTCTCTCCCAAACAGTGGCATTTGATAACATACTTGGTTTTTCTTTTATTCTTGTAAAAGTAGTTCTTTTATTCATCAGTACAACAAGATGAAGATGGTGTTTCCATATATAATTCACTCTTCAAATTGTATTTGGCGAATTGTAAGCAGAAGACCTTGTGAATTATGGGCATCTTAACTTGGTATTTCCAGATCCAATGCATTGACCTGTTATTGCATAAAAGCTTGTTATTATTATTCCTTGACAACAAATTGTAGTTGAAGAGTGGTAGAATAATAAAAAAAACTGCTCCAGCATGATTTAAAAGAAAAGATTTGGTGATGGAAAAATTCACCTTTTAATTTAGTATAATAACATACAAATTGGCATATGCATTTGATATTTTAGACCTAATATGCTGCAAGACAAATGTTGATGGAAATTAAGTTTGTTATGTGACATCATTGCAAATGCATAGTGTAATCAAGTCAATTAAGTAATATTGTATACTTTTTGAATTCGATCGAGTTTTATTTTTATATTCGAGTTACTCAAATAGTAAAAATTTTATCACTATTAAAGAGTTAAATCTTTTACTAAATTTTAGAACTAGAGTTTATTTGTATTATAGCTGGAATATGTTAGGAAATCTGAATTTATTTGATTCAATTTCTTTCAAATCACAATTATACAAGAATAACAAAAGAAATAATGAAATAATGATAACACAAGAAATTTACGTGTAAATTTTCAAAAGGAGAAAAATCACGGTGTTGTCAAAGACAACTAGAAAAAAATATTCACTATGTGAAAATTGTTACAACCACATATACTCACAATATTTTTCTCACACCCAAAAATCCCAAATACACTCAAGAAAATTTTTCTCAAACTTTCTAAACTCTCTAAATATAAGGAATTTTATTTCTTCTTATGCTATATATTAACCTTCCTCTCAATGCTTTTTCTAGGCATCCATCAACTAATTTGGTCCAAATTGGTTAGTTTAATTGCCACCTAATTTTCACTAACCAATTTGGCCACCAACCAATTTAATTAGGCCACCAACCAATTTAGTCTAAATTGGTTGTCACCAACTAATTTAATAGACCACCAACCAATTTAGTCCAAATTGGTTGCCACCAACCAATCTAATTAGGCCACCAACCAATTTAGTCCAAATTGATTGCCACTAACCAATCTAATTAGGCCACTAATTTTTGACTCCTTTTATTTTTAATCATTTATTCCTAACAATCTCCACCATGATTAAAAATAAAACATACAGCTACTACAACACTGTCTAATACCAACAGTCATAATTCTAAATTACAAGAATTTATCATGCTCCATCATAAAAGCATAGCCACTTAGAATTAATTCACCAATTCTAAGAATTTCATCTCGGTTCATGTCGAAAAAAAAAATTGCTAATAAATTATGGTGCAACTTCCATGCTGACTTTCCAGGAAGCTCATTAGTCATCGACAACAATTCCACTACACACCTTGCATAACCGTCAGCCAATGCCTATGTGCAAACCTGTGGACCCGTTACCAATCACATCTTCTTTCATGGCAATTTTGTAGGTAGCAACATGCCATGAGGACATACACAGCTCCTTACATGCCATGAGGACATACACAACTCCTTACAGAGAGAGCTCATCATCTCCCATATCATGGAAGACATTATTGGTGGCGTCTTTAAATTTGGAGCTACTAGCCGAACCAGCTCCACCATTTTGACAATTTTTATTCACGTGCCTAGATTGCCCACACCCCCAACATGTAACATGTTTCTTCATGGAATTCTTTTTCCAATCACATCATTGACTTGTACTTGCCACAAGCCAAAATTAAATCAACTTTGATGTCTAACATTTTTCTTGCACAACACAAACAAACAGTTAACGTACACGTAACCGAAACTCTGATACCACAAGAGTGATTGTTGTTTCCGGATAGCCCGCTTCCTTGGGAGATCTTCATCATGGGCCTAATGAGGGACACACTCATGGGTTTGACACCACACTCCAACCCAAAACCTTAAGGCAATGGGTTTATGGGTCCTTCCCACTTATATGTCCCTCCTTAATCTCATCTCTTTTCAATGTGGGATTCCACACTCTTGAAATCCTAACAATCTCCCCTTCAAAAGTGAACTTCCACATTGGACCCGGGCTCTCCCTTGAGCGGAAGCCTTTTCTTGATTTGAGTATACGGCGTCACCTTGAGCCCATCTACTTCCACCGGTCTGGGCCCACTGGGAGTAACCTTGCTCTTCCACGTGGAGGTGGCAACCACAGGATATGACCACCGTCTCCAAACTCGTCCCTGCCGAACCATTCTTAAATATATCTTTTTTTTTAAAATATAATTTATTAAATTTTCTATTTAAAAAAGTCTAATTTTCAAAAATATATCATAAGTATATAAAAAAAAAAAAAGTGGTATTTTTAAAAACTCATAAGTATATAAAAAAAAAGGGACATTTTTAAAAATTAAAAAAAAAAGAATATTAAAAAAAATTAAAAAATTATATTTGGTGTAATTTTCAATTATTTTATTTTATTATGACAGCGCGTTTGTTATAGCAATAGTCTGTATTGATTGTGTTAAGAATAGTGAACTCCGCAAGAGTGTAGGCGTTTATGATTTGTAAGATCGTTCATTTTCAAATTTCAACCGACAGATTTTCATTTCTAGAGATAAGCCTCTCTCCTTATTCTTCATTTCAATGGATATCTTTTCTTACAATAGTCAATGAAGCGTCAATTTCTAGTAAAGTCAAATTAATTAATTTTTTGTTTGATTGATCAAAAAATACGAGAAAGTTCGTTCTCTGAAACCTACTATTAGATTACATGTTGAACTGATAAATTGTATTAATGCGTTTTGTGTACAAAGTTTGTTACAATGATATTTATAGAGAGAAAGATGCACATTTCAAGGCTCCATTGAAGGCTTGATTGCTGGAAGACTAGCTGTCCAAAACGTGCAGAGGGAGGAGGTCTTGGCTGGCAATGCACATGCAAGCTATATATTGTTGACTTTAACATTAGAAGCTTCTTCTTCTTCTTTTCACACTAACATCCCCCTCAAACTCAAGATGGTATCGCAGATGCCAACTTGAGTTTGCTCAGTAGATATGAAAAATAGATTGAAATAGAAAACATAATACATATTAAAAAATTAGTTAAACAAACTGAAAACATGAAATAAAGATATAAACTGATAAGCGTAGTAAAACGAAAAAATAAATTTGAAAATTTTCATAAAGACGGAAGACAAAATGTTTGATTCATCTATTTTAAAGAGTATGGAGCTGAAAAACATAATCAAAGTCGAAATCTGGTAACATAGACTGAAAACTAGCGACAGAGTCGAAATCTGGTAAAACATATCATATTTTGACATGTGACGGAACACATGGCAACATGAGGAGTCATATTAATGACAGAGCACAGATAGGATATGTGACGGAACATGTGAGGACAGGAGACAAAGTCTGAAATTAATAAAACAGATGCCATAAATGGCTTTAGATGACCAAATATAGATTCAAAAGGCCCAAAACATAATATTGAGTCATTAAATGATAAAATAGAGATCGAAAATAGATTTAGAGGGTCCAAAAATATCAGGAACCAGTCTTGATTCATATAGAACCGGTCGGAAAGGGTCAAACCAATAGGTTGCAATAACACGGAAAATTAAGATAGGTTTGAAAACAAACAAAAAGAAGCATAATTTTGCAAAATGGACAGCAAAATTGAATTCATAAGGCCTAAAAATCTTGGAAATCGGTTTGATTTTCTTCAGAACCGGGTAGAAACTGATTGAACCGGTTAGTCAAAACAAACTGAATCGGTCTGGCCAGATAGAAAACCAGATCACAGGTTAGGTCGAATCATAAATTGAGTTGGTTCAGATGGCTCACGTGTCAGCATACGGGTTGGGTCGGATCTGGGTCATTGGTACGATGACGTGGCAAGAAACGGGTCCACGTTTGACACGTGGCAAGATATAAGTGGGCCACGTGTTAGATAGTGGTGGAACGTGATTGGACATGACGTTTGGGTAGGCAGGATCTTAGTCCACAAATGACACGTGGCTGAATTTCACTGGGTCATGTGTCGAACACATGGCGGGACATGGTTGGAGACATGTGTTGACGTGGTAGTGACAGATGACACTATTAGGTAACGTGTCGATTACGTGGCACCCACGTGGCAACAAATGGGACCTAAAAGCTGACGTGGCGTGATTGATGTGTTAGGCTGATTGGGTGATGACGTGGACTGATAGGTGGTTGGTGTGGCATGATGTGGCACCTACGTGTCTAACATGTGGCACTGATTGGGTCGTCTTCTACCTCCAGCTAGCGCGTGACGCGCATTTCGCGAGTGAAAACTAACTCAGCTCCTTTGGTCAACGCGTAAGGACTCCGTTCAGGCTCCGATTTGTTTCAGAATTCTTATGTTGACGGAGGCTTTCATATGATGTGGTCAAAGAAAATTTCGAACGTGTGCATAGAGGTGAATTTGCTAATTTTTGAGGAGACTGAAAAACAAAAGATTTGGATTTTGTGTTTTGTAAATGCTGAGTTTCTAACCTTTACTGAGTTTTTAGGGTCTGATACCATATTAAATTACATGATGAACTGATAAATTATATTAATGAGTTTTATTTATAAGGTTTGTTACAATGATATTTATAGAGGGAAGAGGCACATTTCAAGACTCCATTAAAAGCTTGATTGGTGGAAGACTAGCTGTCCAAAACGTGCAGATAGAAGAGGTCTTGGCTGGCAATACACATGCAAACTATATATTATTGATTTTAACATTAGAAGCTTCTTCTTCTTCTTTTTACACTTACACCTACAATTGGAACTCTGGAAGTTGGGCCTTGTGGCTTGTGGTAGCATCATTAATTGGTGCAGGAGGTAAAAGAATTTATGCTTCTTTTTATTTATATATCTATATTTCTGTTTCATCTCTCCAATTGCAACTTAAACGTTTGTATTAAAGGAGAAGTGTGGTGGTAGACGAGTGATTTCAGCTGTTTGTTGACTAAAGAGAATCCATTGAAGATAGACCAGAGGAAAATTTTTGAGACGACGGAAAAGTTTCTCTCAGGTCTTTTTTTTTTAAAAGTTTTCCTCTCGTCCAAACGGTAAGGAAAGCTATTCTACTGGTCGTTCCTTATCCTGATAATGGTAAATAATAGCAAAAGCATAATTTCAGTAAAAATATATTGATTTTGTTTTTTTGGGGGAAAAATATGTGTATTGAAATTTGATTTCTCGTAAAAGTGGAAAACATGAGGGTGATAAAAATAAGCAAATTATTGGAGAAACTTCAAAGAAATTGACTTTTTACCAAGTCAGATCAATTATTTTAGTAATTAGTAAATTAGAAATCTATTACATATTGCCTTATTTTTCCTCTTCATATTCATTTTTTAGAAAAGCATACATATTAAACTCCAAAAGATTTAAATTTCTCAAGGCACAATCTTATAATCTTTCATCTTGTCTATCCAAGAAATGAAGGAATTCTTGGAATTCCTAAATCCAAAGAATCCATGTTCCTTACTCTTATTCATGCTCAACAACAAAGCCTCTCCTCCTAATAATAAATCCGCAAACCACCACGCCGCTACCTCTTCCAACTTAGTTTGCTGCAGCTGATTTTTACTCACAATTTCCTCCCAAATAGGCCCCTTATCCTTCATCATCTCCACCAAGCTCTTTCTTTCCTCTCCCTCCTCAAAGCCATACTCGTCAATCCCAAACTTCTCAGCCAATACTTTCCAGAAGTGTTTCCATTTGAACACATCCCCATTATGGCAATTAAATGCCTCATTTCTTGCAGATGGATCCAATGCTGCCCATATTTGCTACTCTTTTATCAGATTCGCATCCGAGGCACTTGTGTAACAATTCCAAGCTTCTTTAGTCCCTGGAAATTTTAAAGGAACTCCTTCATGCTTGCATATAGAAGCATATAAACAAAGAGTGCCTATCATATTCATCATGCTGCAAGGTGAGAATCCAAATATCTGATCTGGCCGGTGAATAGACCAAGTCAATCCCTTTTTCTTGGCTACTTCTTCGAACAAAATGTCTTCAAGATGGTACTGAAAATTAGGGACATTCAATCTGGGCATGTCCTCTGTTTAAGGAGGATCATGAGTTTGAATTTTACCGAACAATTCAAAAGGGCCAGTGTAGTGTTTGCTACCAGTTTGGAGACAAATATGTCGAAGATTTGGAGCATGAGGGATCATGGTTCGGAGAACATTACGAAGCATGAGGCCATTAATCTCACAATTCTCAGCCTCAGTGGCTTTGCTGGTCCAAGTTACATAGAATATGTGAGTTACATCAGTTAGACAAGAGAGCTTAGATTTAGCACCAGATGGATTGGAGATATCACACTGGATGTACTCAACTGGGTGATTTGTATTCCAGTTTGGCCGAGGGCGGCGAGCCACTCCATATACTTTCCAGGGGCCACCTGGTGTGTCAGGTTGTGGAAGAATCTCTGCCAAGCTGTTGCCAACAATTCCAGTCACACCTAACACTAGGCCTACACTCTCAAAGCTTTGCGGTGGTGAGTCTTCTTGGTCCAATTTCTTCTGCATAATAAAAAAAAATGTAGAATTTCTATGTGAAAATGAGCAATAGTATTCCTAAAAATCTAAAACTTGGTGCATATTTGATAAATCATAATAGAATGTAAAGAAAGTTCTAAAGTTCATCATATTAAATTACGATCTATTAGACATGTGTTAGGAAAGTTAATTGTGAGTCACAAGCTGTTAGTTACCTAGCTGGGAGTACAATTGTAAAAGGAAGTGAACTAAAATCAATAAATAAATGAGTGTAACAGAAAAGATATTCAGTTAATTTAACATAACCAATTTCTATCTTACTAACTCTCCTCTTCCTTCTCTTTTAGTCTCTTTTCTCTGAATATTTTCTTTTGTTTTCTCACTCACCAAACATCAGTTTAGGTTCCTATGATCAATAGACCTAACAACATGCTACTAATTCATGTAATAACAGAATTGGTGTTACCTTAGCAGCACCAATAGCACCAGTCCACCACCAGTTTATCATTTTGGGGATAGTTTGTTTGATTGGAGCGTGTAGTGAATTTTTAACCCAAATTGCAGTTTATAAGATTTTTGCTGCCACTAATAAAGGTTGATCATCTGTAATTTATATATAATAAAGTAATAATAGAGGAGCAATGACATAATTTGGAAAAGAGAGGTGGCGGGTGGCGGCGCCTGGGAATTCTATACTAATGGGTGCAGATCTATTTGAGATACTATGGAGGTTGATTTATGATTTGCAGGCAGCCTTGTTGGAGACATTTAGTATTAGATTATGTGAATAATAATAATTTATACATGAACCAACAAATATGAAATTAATAAATCATATACTGAAAGTAATTACTGTTGTGCAAGAAAGTATATAAATCATATATGGGTTGTCTTTTAATGAGAGTAATTTTGTTTAAGGTTACAGAGGTATACAGTTTAAGGTTACAAGAAAAAAAAAAAAAAATTATATCCAAAAGATAAAAATTAGCAACATGATTGTAGTACTTTATAAAATATGAGAAATTTTTATAGTACAGTTTAAAGATGTATTTTGTACAAGTCTTTCAATGATATTAAGTGAGATAATTGAATTTAGTAAAGGTAAATTAAAAAAGAGCTTTTTCTTAAATGAGCACTTTGCTTTGCTTTTGCAGTGTGCATATATAGTTAGTTGATGTCGTACAGGCATATGGTCATGTAAATTGAATTTGATGGCCGTACCCTTCTCGTAATCAAAGGTTTTAAAATATGTAGAGAAGGGAACTCTTCAGGATAACATTTTCAGTTCAAATAATTTTGGAAATGAGAAGACTGATGTTTATGGTTTTGGAATAACGCTTCTTCAGCTTTTGACTGGAAAAAGGGCAATCAATCATTATCATCTTGATTCTAACAAATGTATTTCTGGCGGTATATACAGGAAAATGGCAGGTTTGATGAGTGATTGTTGACTTTACGGAGTCAACAAAGAAGAGCAATTTAGAGAGAAAAAATGGTGTTGGCTCTAAAGATATTGAATTAGCAAATTAACTGGATGCTATCTCACAATTCTGAATTTGACTTGGATAACATCGGGCTAAAAGTTTAGTGGATTTTTTTTTATAAGAAGAAATTAAAATGAAATGATTCCCTTTTTTTTTTTTTTTTCCCCACAATAGATAAAGTTGGATGAGATAAAAAGTTTGAAAAGGAATAGTTAATATTTGTCCACATATCACAATATGACACTAATTTATTAAAAAAAAAAAAGTAGATAGTAGTCCATATCACTTGTCATAAAGACATAAACTTTAATAAAGTGACAATCATTCTTAGACCATAAAACTTCATCAATAATCTAAGTTTCTCACTCCTTTCTAGTGGTTGATTCTCAGCTGCAGAGATCTAAATTTGGATGGAAGCAGGTATTTCTTCTTTTCCATCCTGAACTAATTAAATTTGATTTTAACATGCTTTTGTTGAATTAAATTTGGGGTTTGGTGCAGAGCTAGGCAAATTAAGATGTTTGGATGCTTTAGAGGTATAAAGAAGGATGAGACAGCACTAATGAGAAATGGAAGAATGTTGTTAGAAGAGTCGATTGCTTTTAATAATGGCAAAGGTAATCCTATCCGGTGCTTTTCTGTTCAAGATGTTATAAATGCAACAAATAACTGTGATGAAAAACAAATATTTGTTAATGAAGGATTGTACAAATTGTACGAGGGTTCTTTACAAGACCGCCCAGTAATTGTGAAAATATATAAGGAAAATGAAAGTTATCTCCAAGAATCTGTCAGAGATATTGTGTATGGATCACAAATGAGTGTCCATAAAAATGTTCTGAAACTGTTAGGTTGTTGCTTAGAATCCAAAGTGCCTATTTTAGTTTTTGAACATGCTAAGAATCGTTCTCTTGACGAGTACATTTACAAGAATACAGATAGACCCAATTTTCAAGCTTTATTATGGAAAAATAGGTTGAAGATTGCAGTTGATGTAGCTAATGTGATCGCTTATCTTCACACTGCATTCTCAAGACCCATTGTTCATAGAGATATCAAAATCAGCAACATTATGCTGGATGAAGACTATGTCGCCAAACTGAGCGATTTTTCATTATCCATGTCAATTCCTGAAGGTGAAACTCACATAGAGGATTCTGTTAAAGGGACATTCGGATATCTTGATATTGAATACTTAAAATCTTCAAAATTCAATGAGAAAATTGATGTTTATAGTTTTGGAATAACGCTGCTTCAGCTTTTGACTGGAAAAAGGTCAATTGATGGATCTAATCCAATCAATCCTAATTTGTCCATGTATGTCAAGGAGTATGTGGAGAAAAATCATAGGTTTGACGAGCTTGTGGACCCGAAAATCGTTGAAGAGGGATCATGGCAAGGGAAAGAGCAGCAATTAGAAGCTTTTGGAATGCTTGCCCTTCAATGCATTCGTGACCGTGGAGTGGATAGGCCAGATATCACTGATGTTGCCAAACAACTCAGGCAAATTTATGAATCCTTAATTACCAATCATTATTAGCTTTTTCTTTCATTGAGATAATTTATTATTTTACGGACTTAGCTATATGTATCTTTCAACTGTATGACTCCTATTCTTAGGCAAAAATAGGGGTTCAAATTTGGTATTTTTTGTTTAGAGATCTTATTAGCATACAATGTGATGGCTTATTACTATTATTATTAGATTAATAGTATTGCTATTTGTCTTTAATAAAGTATGTAAAGGGGGAAAAAATTGAGACAAATAGTATTTTCAAAATTTTAAGCTTAGGTAGAGCTATTGTTTTCAATGATTTGTGATTTAAATTCTCTTAAATTAAAAGTCTCAAACTAAGAATATGATTAGAAATATACACTTACAAGTCATGCCAATTTGAGGTTTCATCATCTTTTTATCTTATGTACTATGATCATATGAAATGGAATTTGTAAATAATTACTAAAGATCTAAATTCACTTGTATTTGAAAAGAAACTTGGAGGAAGCTGCCAAGAATATTACAGTTGGGTCAACTTCAATTTCATTATCAATTAACAAAAATCTGTTGCTATAATATATAATGAGAATGAAAGTTGTCTCCGAGATTGTGTATGGATCACAAATGAGTGTCCATAAAAATGTATATATCTGTATATTTCAAATGTATAAAAGTCTCAATATAATTGAATGCTTTTATATATGATGATGAAAGTCTCAATCTGGAAATATAGTTGAGTAATAAATACATGCCTATTTGTGTATTTTGAGAAAATTAATGGCTCTAAGTCTCTCCAATTTGGACTCTAGAAGTTCAGAAATGTGTCTCCAAAAGAATGTCTTAAAGCTTATAATAGGAAGCTGCCTTGATACTGCATGTCCAAATCTGCCTTTGCCATGGAAATGTAGCAGCAGATAATGCTAATACTACTTGGAGTCCCCAGTTCTTGTTATATTCTTGTTTATGAACATGTAAAGAAAGGAACTCTCTATATGAATAGGCTGAAGATTGCAGTTGATATAGCTAATTAATGTGGTTGCTTATCTTCACACTGGATTCTCAAGACCCGTCGTTCATGGAAGTATCACATCAAAAATTATTTTGCTAGATGAAGACAATGTGGCTAAAATAAGTGAATTTTCATTTTCTACGTCTATTCCTGAAGTAAGACTCACACAGCGTTGAAAAACTTAGAGGGACACCGATATATCTTGCTTCTGAATTTCTTTTAAATGATAATAATATCACTGAAAAGATAGATGTTTATAGTTTTGCTGGAGCTTTTACAGGAAAAAAGCCACACAATGTAGTCAATAATACCTATGATTATCAGTCTTTGGCGAGACATCTCCAGGAGGAAAATGAAATCAAGAACTAATTCAAGATTAATTACCTATTTTATGGACTTAAATTAACTTTATATGTATATATATACATATCTTTCAGCTGTCTAACGAACTCATTTTATAAGAATGTAGTGCAATTTATTTTTGCGTTGTATTTTGTGTTTAATGATATTAATTATTAGTCTTTAATTTAATAATATGTTCCTTTTATTCAATTTTTCCAAGTGAGAGTCGCAAATTTTATATATGTAGATTTGATTTGAGATATCACTTCACTAGCTACAATAGTCAATCAATTTATCATTTCAAACCTTAGTTTTCAACGCAATAAAACTCTGCCAAAGTCTTTGAAATACAATACAGAATTCCTAAATTTATTATCAACTTTGACAAAAACCTATCTTAAATGTCCATGTTGCAGGTTTTGGTGGCTTTAAAATGTAATTATGTATTAGGGAGAAAGAATAAAAAAGTACCATATAATTACAGTTGTTTTTATTTTGAGGTAAGTGGGAATTTTTTTTAACAAAATAAGATTTGAAGTTTTTACTATTAATTAGCATTTGGAGTCTATAACTTTAACGCCGTCAAATACTGAACTATACAACTACATGCATATAATCCTAGTGTAAGAAAATTATTGCCTACACTAGGTGTATATATTATATTAATTCAATGAGATAAGAATACATTAAATAAAAAATGATATTAGTATCTTTTTACTGGAAAAAAAAAATAAAAGAGTTATATTTATTAAAATATTTAACTACTTATTATTTTGGTATATGAGATAAGTTTATACACCCAGTGTAGATAAGAATTTTTCTGCATATAGATGCCACGTAATCGGTCTTATACCATGTAGACGCCATTTTAACATTTTTTGATGTCACGTGGGCGCCACGTCAATATCCTCTAATAATATTAAGATTATAAATCCTAAAATATTAACAATAAAAATCTCAAATCTCATTTTATTAAATAAATTTTCACATACCTTAAAGTGAAAACCACTGCAATCAATTAGAGATTATTTTTTTTTATACTTTTCCTTATATATATTAACTATGATCTATCGGACTTCTAAATAATTCAATGTGTAAGTGTTCACATACATACAAGTATATCTGCCGTTGAATATTATCATTTACCTTATCAAAGGGCTTGAATTTTTTTATATGCTTAGAAATTGTTTTTTCTATTTCTTTCCTTTAAATGATTACTCTAAACCTTTTTCTATATAAACATTGCATGAGCGCTTTCACAAATGAATTTCATTTCAATAAAAATGGAGTTAGCTGTAAATTATAAAATTATGAATTCAAATATTAATTGAAATATTATATAATAACATTTAAAAGGATATTAAACTTAAATTTTCTTTTTGCTTGATTTTTTTTTTTTTTCAGTTTTGAAAGTCACAAAATTTTAAAAGATTTTTTTTTTTTAATGAAAAAATAAGAAAAAAGTCAGCCAAGTGGGGAGACTATTAATACAACTTTATTTATTAATTTACACTGAAACTTATTAAAGAGTGCTGTTGCTTTCAAAAAAATGATTGTAGAAGAGACATTGGTAAGTAAAAAATCCCAAAGGTCTAATCATTAGATTGGAATCTCGTATTCAGGGGGACTAATCAACGTCTATTCTTTGCCCTCTAACAACCGGACCTAATCACTTTACTAAACTCTTTTTTCACACAATAGAGACCACCTAAACCAATTTTTATTTCACTACAAAATATAGACAAATTTTTTAATTCATTTTAAATACTATATCAAATAAATATTTGTTAAATCAACTAACTAATTAAGTAATTAATTGCAACTATTGAATTGGGACAAATAAATAGATTATTTTATTTATTTATTCTTACATAATAATAATAATAATAATATCAAGAGTAGAACCAGAAAAATATAACAGACGGCAATAAAAACTTTTTCCCAATGTTTTCAAACTCGGCCTGGTCTTAGAACCGATGAAGGCAGAGGGTCACGGGTTAGAGGTCGAATCGGGATCGAACCGAAATTTTAAATAAATTAATATATTTATTATTTATATGTTAAAAAAAAAATATAATATACATATAATTAAAATTAATAAACGTTATTAGAGTAAGTAATAAACATTATTTAAAAGAAATATAAATTTGAGACAATTATTTAGAAGAAATTATGATAAATTAACTCATTAAGTGGCCATTTTGAGATCCAAATTCGGATAAATTTCACTACTCGGTAGTAGGAAGTCTACTTGAATTTGTGTTTTTCTACATAAGAAATATGAATTTGAATATTCATATACTCAAAATGGTGAATGATAGAATTATAATTTGAAATTTAAAGTAAACTCTACACTAAAAAAAGTGAAAGAGGAGTAAGTTATCCCACATTGGAAAAATATAAAGTTAGAATGATGTATATATTCAAAAGTTCATTCTTTCAAAATTAAAAAAGTAGTCAAGAAGGCTCTCTCTCGCGCCCGCGAGGGGTGCAAATCCACGGTATTGGGCTTAAGTTCAACGTGTGAGCGCGCGATCTGCGTACACGAATGTCGGACCAAAATAGGCTGGCCTGTGCCTACTTAGATTTTGCAAAGTCTAATCATAAATTTTAATTTTTTTTAGTCCAATTTTTTTTTAATATAAAAAAAAATTCAAAAAACCAGCCGGTCCGACCGAGTCACCGGTTACCCGGCTGGGCCGGCGAATTTTTTCCGATTTTGGCCTTGGCAGGGTCTGAGACCAGAATCGAACCGGCCTGGCCTCCGGTTCCTAGTTTTTTCGGTCGAACCGACCGGTCCGGTACGATTCTTACAACATTGCTTTTTCCAATTAATAAAATCACTCATGCACACACACACGTATATATATATACAAAATACATTCACTTAAGTCTATACAAATTGAAGAGACAAATAAATTCTATTCTAATTTCTAAAATGCAATGAAAAGTGAACCCCACAAATACAAACAAATCCACTTCTCTGAGATAACTCGTAAAGAAAAAAAATACATGCAATTAGCTAGTAACATTAAAAAAAAAAATAAGGACCTCTTGTTTGCTTCTTTGAAGTCTAGAATAATCCTTTTGTGTCAATATAATTTCAAGAAAGAAGTCCATTAAAGGTAACAAGTAAGTCTTAGATTTTTATGAGCAACACTAATTACAATATTTTAAGCCAAAGTTTTAGATCAAGCCTTATTAAAAATAAATAAAAAAGCCAAATAGTATTAGGATGTATTTTTAGCAGTCTATTATGGGGTGGAGATGGAGGTGAGGGTGGGGCTCAGTTTGAGGGGGTTTACACAAAAAAAAAAAATATATATATATATATATATATATATATATATATATATAAGGATTTTTTTATTTTTTTTTAGGAGTTGTGGCCTCCTCACTATCTGAGTAGTACTGCCCCTAAAGAATATTACATTATCATGTTTAGTCTAACGATAAGTATATATTGAATATAATTGATTAAAAATTTTACCTTTGAATATTTTTTTTTATAAATGCATTAAATTTTTTTTTTTTTTTAATAGAGTGATATATATTTATATTAAAAAAAAAAAGTGATTGAATATAACTGTTTTGCGGTAGTGTGTTATGATGGTTACCAACTTTATAAATTGGTGCCTTCCTAAAAAGAACACATCGCTTTTCCAATAGTGGCGGAGTTGTGGTGTGGGTGGGAATGATGGTTAGATATGTCACCCGCCCATCATTGCTCATTGATCCCCCTTGGCCCCCATTTTTTCTATCACTTCATCACCGTTCATTCTAATCAACTCCAAAATTTATATTTTTTATATCTCAAAGCATATTTCTCAAAAACAGATTTCAAGTTCAATTAATCAAATATGGATTCTCACATCTTATTGTTAATTTAAAAAAAAAAAAATTTGTTTTTAAAGATATTTAACTTCAATTATTAGAATTTCAACTACCAAATACAAGCTTGCATCACTCTAAAAAAACTAAATGAAGCCTTAATTTAATAATATATCTTTTTTATTTTAAATTAAGAAATTTTAATTTGGAATAAAAGCTCTTTGAATTATAAATACAAAAAAACTAAGTTTCTATGTTGCTTTTCTATTTTATTGCATTCATTTATTTACTATAATAGTTTGGAGGGGATCTCTTTATATATATATATATATATATATATATATATATAGTTTATTAGAATAAAAAAGAAAAAAAAAAGTCAAACCGAATTTTTTCGATTCGATTTTATACAAAGTTCGATTTCGGTAAAATATAAGTTCGTTTTTTCAAATTTTTCAGCTCGGTTCATTTTTCAACCGAACCGACAGTTTGCACAAATCTAATGGTAACTCTAATATTATGTAGGGCAACAGTATAGGGAGGGGAGGGGAAGTTATTTTAAAGGGAGGGAAAGGGAGAGAAGGGAAGGGGATGAAGAAAATTTCAACTTATTTTATTTGGCAAATTAAAATTTAATTAATAAATGGAATGGAGGGGAAATAATATTATTTTGTTTGGATGAAAGGGAATGGACGAAAATTATAATTATAAAAAGACAAAAAAGTACCAAATAAATAATAAAGAAAATAAGAAAAACACCCATAAAATTTCAATAAGAATAAAATCTATTAGTCATGTTAAATTTTTGAAAATAATTTTTAAATAATAAAAATTTGAAATCACTATTAATAATTTTGAAATAGAATTAGATACATTGAAATAAATTTATTAAAATAAATAAATTTATTACATTCACATTAGAAGTAATTTTAGAAAAGCAATAGAAATCCCAACTAATATTATTGAAATATTCAAACATAAAAAATATTTGTAAGATAATATTAACGTAAAAGATATATAAGAGTTTATATGGAATATTGTTAAATTGATAAGGGTAAAAAGGGTTATATAAATAAATTTTAATCTCCCACTAAGAGTTAAAATTTGTTACACTCCAATTTGAGGTGTAACCAATTTCAACTTATATAAGGGGAATAGAGATGAATTGCTTCCTTCCCCTTTTAAAAACAAAATTATATACCAAACAAAATAGATATTAATTTCCACTTCATTTACCTTTTTTCTCCTTAAATTCACCCTCATTCATGCATAGTATAAGGGTACGTTTGGATCGGAGTTAAAAGGAGTTAAGTATTACTCTTGTAATATTTTAACTCTATTTAACCTTGTTTGGTAAGGCTTTAGATACTAAGATTAATATTTAACCTCCTTAACAATTGCTCTCACTTAAATTTTAATTTATTAACCTATGAGAAATTAGAGTAAAGACGTGTAATAAAAATAAACGCACAAAAAAAAAAGCTCGATTGTCTATTAAAAAAGGAAAAGGAAATGAAAAAGTTTTTTATTATTATTATTGTTGCATCATCCAAATCAATTTGGTAATCTTCTTATGCATCTAAGGTACAAAACAATACAAAAGTATTCCATCTTTATTTTTCGTCTGCATCTAATATCATATTCTGTAGGTTATTCTTATTTTATTTTTTTATAGTATTGCTTTATTTATTAAAATATGATAGGTTTTTTTCCAAAAAAATATATAATTTGTTTTAGTTAGTAAAAAAATTGTGAAAATGTTTTTTTTTAATTAAGTTTTTTCATTAAAAAAAATTAATGTTTTATACAAAACTCAATTAATCATGTTAATAAATTATTCATTATCCTTAATTTGTCAGACAAGATTAACAATTTAACTTACTCCCTTAATAGTTATACTTATAATTATTACACACTATATTTTTAATCCCGATTCAGACGCACCTTAAGAGTTATATGGTGTTTGATAACCTTATTTAATAGTTAAAATTAAAATTTTTAGTATTTAATTATTTAACACTTATTTTAAAAGTATCAGTTAATGTAAAATTATTTAAAATGATAAGTCAAAATTTTTAATTTAAAATTTACATTGAATGCGATTAGATTTTTAAATATTTGTGCAATTTAAAAATTATATCACTTATATTATTCAATACTTAATTTTCAATTTTATCAAATACTACCTTAGTTTAATTTACAAAATAAATTTATTTATCATATCAATTAGGATTTGATTATTATATTAGTGTTAATTAATGATATGATTTATGGATATACATATCAAATGATAAGGTGCACTTTTGAACTTATGTAGAGAAAAAACTTTCTTAATATTATATGTGTGTTTAGCATTGCAGTTAAAATTGTTTTTATCAAAATGCGTTTATTTTATGTAAAGTTTTAGAAAATATAATTTGAGAAAAAATATATTTTTTAAGTTATTTTATCAAATCATGATTTATAAAAAATAATTAAAAAAATAAAGAAAATATAAAAACACAATTTTAAAAAGTAGTTGTAAACTCAATACTGAACTAACACCAATTTTAATTTTTTTTTATTTAATTGATTGATTTTTTTAATTATTTTTTCAAATATATTTTTAGAAAAAATATCAATTTAACTGTTTCTTAAAAAAATACTTTTGAGAAACTCAGCTTATCCAAAAAAAAAATATCTACTGATTTTATTTTTATTCTCAATGGAAGTTTTTCTTTTTTATTTTAAATGTTTTCAAGTGATAAAAAGAAGCTTTTTTTTTTTTTATATATTTTTTTTTATTATTGAAAGTATATTTGAAGTTATAGAAAAAGCAAATGGAATAATAAAAAAATATATGGTTTACTTTAAAATATATATATATGATTATTTAAAATAAAAATGAAAAGAAATTTTTTATCTACTCTGTTATTAAACTGACTAAAATGATTATTAAGTAAGTAAATAAATATAAAATTAAATAAAAAAAATTGTCGGAATAGTCCAAATATACATTTAACTGTTGTTCATAGGCTTTACCGCGATCATTAATTATTATTGACTGTCTTTTTTTTTTTTTTTTTTTTTTTTTTTAATTTATAAAAAAAAATAGTAATAATTTTTTGGTAGTTTTATGTTTTGTGTTAATTCATCAGATTCTCTTCGCTCATAAAAATAAAACCCACAAAGAATCTCTTTTGAGATCCAACCATACAATGCCAATTTCCCTTTAATCTCGCCTCTATCAAAATTAGGTTTTTCTCTCTCCATCATCCCCCAATTTCTGTCTAAATTTCCACAAAATCAACTCCTTCCTCACTCAATTCTATTTACTTTTTTAATTATTTTTAGTTACTAGATTCGATTCAGCTGTAAAGTTCTGTTTTTGTTTGGAGCAGATCAAAGTTTGAAACTGCAGGCTGATTTTAGTGGATTTTTGGTGGGGGTTTCATGGCTGTTGACTTTTGGGTTTGAATTGTTGATCAGAAGGAGCTGAGACTAACGGGATTTGTGTTAGCTTGGTGTTGCATGTGGGGAATTCTTGAATTTGAGGCCCAAAATTAGTGCTTTTTGGTTGAATGTTGATAAGGAGATTAAATAAGGATTTGGGTTTGATAAGTTTTAGGGTTTTGTTTTGATTTGGTGACTTTGCATGTGTAAGCAGTAAGGGGTCCTCTGCTAGACTGTAGAGGATCCCTATTAATTGTTTCCCTTATTTTCCTAATTATTATTGTTGAAGAGGTTGTGAAATGGAGAAATGCAAATAACAATTAGTTGATTTGGAGTTTGTCTTTGTCAAGTTAAGGGGTTTTGCGTAATTGGCATTTTGTGGATTGGTATTGATTGTTTAGCATATTTATAGAAACTATTTTTGGGAAGGAAATGTTTGGTTCTGGTTCAGCTACTGCCCATGACAATACTGGAGTCGTTCCCATGCGCTTTGTGTGGCCTTATGGAGGGAGAAGTGTGTTTCTCAGTGGCTCTTTCACCGGGTAGGTTACTAAATTGATTATATTTTGGTTTGTAAACTACCTAGGATTGATTTTTTAATATTAGCAACCGTATAAATGGTTTTCTAGTCTTTAGTTTTTTAATTATGTTGATTGGATGTGTGATGGCGGTTTTAAACCGATTTGCATTCTGGGCAGATGGACTGAACACATACCCATGTCCCCAGTGGAGGGGTGCCCCACTGTTTTCCAAGTTCTTTGCAGCTTAACACCAGGATATCACCAGGTTAGTCTGCTGCTATGATTGAAATTATTATCGTACTCAACTCAGCTTGCCAATGGATTATTGAGAGCCAGGTGAGTATTTAATGGCAAGTATTATTTGAAACATTTTCATTCCACACGTGGAGTCCAGGATCATTTATCTTATGTATGTTCTATATGCAGTATCTTAGTTAACACCAATGGTTATCAAAGAGGAATTATGGAGGAAGTGAAAAGATGAAACTTCTTTATGGTCATAGTTCATAGATTCTTGCACATGAAGTTCAGAGTCTAAAGTATACACACAGAAACAAACATGTGCGCACACACAAATATCCAAATGGGAAAGACAAAGAGGAAAATAGTAAAGAAAAATAGTATGCCTAGCTTTGGAGGATGGCATTCGCTATATAACTTATTCCTCTTCCTTGAACCGAACGACAACTAAATTATATTACTCAATGGAACTAAATGATTTTAGGACTGTAGTTCTCAAATTGTTTCACTCGTTAAAGTTTTCCTTTCATTCTGTGAAATTGTTAAGTTTTAGGGTCATCAATACATTCAAATTAGAACATGGTTGTCAATGGCCTATTATCATCAAATAAGAGTTGTTGCTTTATTGGAGATAATCTGTGTGTGTGATATAACAGCTTATTATCAATACTTTCATAACATGTGTGTGTGATATATATATATATATATTCCTAGATAAAGATGATCATTAACCCTGCATTAGGACTGCAGCAAGTTGAAACTCTTAGAAAAAAAAAATTGTTTATCACTTGAGGACAATGATATTGAAAGCAATTTGAAAATGTTGATAAATTATGATATCCCTTTTATTGGCATGCTTATTTATGTATAAAGAAAAAATAGAAGATGTTTATTTCTGACATTCAGATTTATGTGTCCATTTACATGCAGTACAAGTTTTTTGTTGATGGAGAATGGCGGCATGATGAGCACCAGCCCTCTGTAAGTGGGAATTATGGGGTAGTAAATACTGTTTTTGTACCTAGGGAACCGGATATGGTTCCTGCAATTTTTAGTTCCGAGACATCTGGATCTAATATGGAGCTGGATGATGTCTTCTTACGTCCGGTAAGATTCTAATTCAGTTTCTAGCTAGTCATCGTCACCCTGATTTCAGAGTATCATGATCATTTTTCAAGTACTGTTTGTTTATAATTTCTCTGATTAGGATGAGTATCTATCTGTTGTACTTTGTCAATTTAAATGTATATGGATATTCATATTTTCAATCTGTTATTTCGTATTTTGTTCATTTTCTATATATGCATGCTTCAGTTTATACTTGGCTGCAAGCATATCATGTCAATTAGCCCAAGCAGTCCATTAAAGATGTTTGTTGGGACAAAATCTTCTAACTATATCCCTTTTGCTCCCTTCTGTGCCTGAAAACTTGCTTCTGACTTACCCTTTTTTGGAGTTCTTACAAGAGAGCAATGTTATTTGCATTGAGGTGGCAACACTTCCAATTGAAGAATCTTGAGCTCTGGACGGGTGGAAAAGTGAAAACATTGAATTTTGCAGAAGAAATTATCTTGGGCTGTTGAGTTCTTTGGGGATCTTAAAATTATGAAATAAATGAGGAAGGGGATATTTTGCAACTATAGTTATAGAGTCTTTATATGTGTGTGTTTGCTAATTCTGTCCTAAAAAAAGTTACATTATTGGATGATACTTTTCAGGAAGTAATTTCAAGGGTATCGGAGGCTGATTTGGAGGTTTCTCGTCAACGTATTTCTGCATTCTTGTCCGCACATACTGCATATGAGCTGCTTCCCGAGTCAGGCAAGGTTTGAATGCTTTACCTTCTTCACAGCTATTTATGTGGCTATTCATCTGGGTTCAACCACTTCAATTTCACATGCTCACCACTTTCTCATTGTATTAATTATAGGTAATTGCGTTGGATGTTAATTTACCGGTTAAGCAAGCATTCCATATTCTCTATGAACAGGTGAATCTCTACTATACACAGACAAGCATTAATTCAAAACATGCATAAAATGCACATGAAACCAACCTGAAGTGCCTCAGAATTTATATATGACCAACTCTCCTTGTTTGATATCTGAAACTGTTAATCCTCCAGGCATCATTTCAATTATTCATATGCTTTTGCAACATGCATGTGTTGTTGATATTAGCTTAGATTTTCATCTTTTTGATTTCATATACTTTCAGGGTGTCCCTGTAGCTCCTCTCTGGGACTTCCTTAAGGGCCAGTTTGTTGGAGTTCTCAGTGTATTGGACTTCATCTTGATTCTGAGGGAGGTGTGTATATTGTCACTCTTTTCCAGTGCTAACATATGTCATATTGACTTTTAAAGATAATTATAATTTAGTTTTTGTAAAAGTATTTATTGACAAGTAAGGAAAGTCATAATTCACTTCAGAAAGAAGAATGTATGAGATGCAAAACTACTACTCTATTGAGGTCTGCATTGCTTATGTGGTCTATTATTTTCTGTATCTATAATATGAAAGACATCACTGCTTGGAGAAAAATGCCTAACAAATACTACTATTCTTTTACCATTGGCCTCATCGCCATTCGTATTTATTAGGCAATAAAAATCAAGTTTATAATATTCTCTCTTGGATTAAATGTTATATTGTCATTTGCTGTGGAGAATTACTGAAGAAAATCATCTTTATTTTGGCCATATTGCAAACTCTTCAAAGTTTGGTCAGTTAGCTTACAATCCAACTACTGACACTTCTAAATGCTCGAGCTTATGCTTTACAAACTCAAAGGAATGATGGTTAAGTTGACTTGTTGAATAGTTTCCTGCCCTTTTCTATTTTCATGCTCTGATTACTGAAAGCTTGTCTGGCATTCAGAGGGTTATTACCCCTGTTACCTAACACATAAATCACTCCTGATAAATATGTTCACACATGCGTACTTGGATTTTTTGAGCTACTGAAATATGTCCTTGTAAGTTATGCAAGGAATATCAAGTTGTTTTGCTTTCTATTGTGTGTTTGTGTTCTTGGAGATCATTAACATTTATAAAGCGATGGATTTCAGCTTGGAAATCATGGATCTAATTTGACGGAGGAAGAATTAGAGACACATACTATATCAGCTTGGAAGGAAGGAAAGTTACATCTTAACAGACAAATTGATGGCAAAGGGAGAGCATATCCTAGACGTCTCATCCATGTGAGTCGCTTGCAATGATTCTTTTCCAAGATTATGTGAATAACCAACAAACACCGTCTTCTGTGCTTTATTATTATTATTATTATTATTTTGCATATCACATGGTAGACTTGAAGTTGGATTGCATACTATACTCGTATGTGTGTGATCATCTAGAATATTTGTATATGAAATATTTCAAATACTGAAGTACATTTGCAAAAAGTCAGTATTAATATTTCTATTCTAGTTTTGAAGTTTTAGAAAGAAAAAAAAATTAAGCACTTCACTTAGTGTGCATGTGGCTTCCAAGGACATAAATAAGATAGTTGCTTTCAATAATTATGACCATTTTGGTTGAACTGCCCCTTTTAGATAGTAGACTATTGCCAGCATACATTGGTAGCAGAAATGAATTGCTTGAGACAGGCTTTTTTCAAGTTCATCCTCATCTGTTATTTGCAATGTGTGGTATCACTAGATTATCATCACAACTTCTGTGATATGCAGGCTGGGCCATATGATTCTCTGAAGGATGTTGCTATGAAAATTTTGCAAAACAAAGTATCTGCGATTCCCATCATTCATTCTTCTTCACGGGATGGTTCATTTCCACAGCTACTACATCTTGCTTCTCTGTCAGGAATATTAAAAAGTAAGCTTTCTTTGTTTATTCATTATTGCTTACGGATATATAACATGTTTTCTAACATGTTGATCTAAATTCCAGGCATATGCAGGCACTTTAGGCATTCTGCTAGCTCCTTGCCTGTTCTTCAACAACCGATATGTTCAATTCCTCTCGGTACATGGGTTCCTAAAATTGGAGAATCAAATGTACGGCCATTTGCTATGTTGCGACCAAATGCTTCTCTTGGTGACGCGCTATCTTTGTTAGTTCAGGGTAATTCACACACTGAAAGAATACCAGAACTTCAGAAATCTCTCTCTAGTTGATGTGATATATTTCTTTATCTTCTTATGCTGTTGCATGGTTCATTGCAGCTGAAGTAAGTTCAATACCAATTGTAGATGATAATGATTCACTCGTGGACATATACTCACGAAGGTAAGTTTCTGTTTTCACTTTCCACCATTGTGTTTTACTGATGTACAAGTAAGCCAGTGACACTTTTTTGTTATTTCCTTGACAGTGATATCACTGCTTTGGCAAAAGATAAAGCCTATGCACAGATTCGTCTTGATGAAATCAGTATTCATCAGGTAATTTCTGAATTGTGTTTCCTTGTTCAACTCCATCATCATGCAATTTTGTACAGATTCTTGCCAATGGCCTCAACCAGCCAACTCGGAGTCTAGACAAACCTCATGCAAAAGGTTTAAGAACCAAGTCTGGCGAGCATTCACAACACTGTAATATGCATTGCATTTGGGATACATGTGCATGACGTAGAACTCACTGTAGTTGTCTTTCTCTATTCTACTAGGCTTTGCAATTGGGACAAGATGTGAATTCACCATATGGATTCTACAATGGACAGAGATGTCAGATGTGTTTGCGATCCGATCCTCTACACAAAGTGATGGAGCGACTGGCAAATCCTGGTACTTCAATGTTAATTTAGACTCGATCTATTATTTTACTGCAATTAATGGAGTTGCACTACTTTTACATATAGTTTTCACTAATTGCTTTATCGCATTGTCTTTTCAGGGGTTAGGAGACTTTTGATTGTGGAGGCTGGTAGCAAGCGTGTAGAAGGGATCATCTCATTGAGTGATGTGTTCAGGTTTCTACTTGGTTAGCCATGATAAGTGTGGAATTGTTTGCTATGGTAACACTTGAGAAGGCTCATTTCTTTATCATTTGTTAAGTCGCTTTCATTGGAAGGGCCCCATCCACCCTCTTTTTAGGGTAGAAAATTCAGAGAGCAAAAAAGAATTTGTAAATTGTGAGTATTCAAATTTTCCCCCTTACAACCCAATTATTATCAACACAATTGTGCTGCTGGAGCAGCTGCCATGTTTAGTGCTAACAGAAAATGAGGTTTAAAGTGCAGTAAACTGCAAGTGGTACTCCATGATATTGGTGGGCTGTGCTTAAAAAAATGTGGTTGGTTCATTTTTCAATTTGTCTCTGCTATCTTTTCTACTGCGGTATCTCGTACGATTTATGTGGCTCATTCATATATGCTTCATTTTCAATCTTCCAATTGAAAATGATAAAATTGGGTATAGGAACAGTGATAAAATTCACTTCAATTGTGCAAGAAATTCAGCTCAATAATTGTTCTCTTGAAGTCCATGTGGGTGGATATGCTAACTTTAAATTTGGTTTTGTATTTTATATTTCTATAAATTGAAGAGAAAAGAATCAAAACAGCAATGCCAAGATTTAGCGCGTACGCATCAGGGGATAAAAATCCATTTCTGCAATCAAATGGAAAATTAAAAAAAAATAATAACAAAAGTCAAAATTTACTCATTGAAAAATGAAGAGGGTGTACGGTCAGTTATGGAGTAAAGCCGCAGCAAAGTTACAAAGGAGGGATGATAAAATAAATATATAATTAAGATTCCCGTTTTAGCAAGGGAATAAACTTAAAAAGAAAAGATGAAAGGGGACATGTAGTTGGGATCCAAAACCAAATGACTAAATCATCATCACATATATATATATACAAAGGCTGATCCTAGAGAGAGAAAACCTAAAGGCATTATTATGTCGGTATTAGAGCTAATATTTGGGTCTTGATTCTTCCCATGCACATTTGTATCTCTCTGTATATTGGCAAATTTTGAGGACAGCATGGATGCAAGCTGGTAATAGCAGAATCAATTATCTGAGCCACATCAGCTGGGGGATATTGTCGTTCAGTACATGTCTGCATATGATGAAAACATAATACTCAGCACAAAGCCATTAATCCATCAGAGTGAGAGGGGCCTTGTTAGATATGAAAATCAAAAGTGTAACAATAGAGAATCTCAATATTACCTGTATCATGAGCAAAGTAGCAACACATGATGTTATAAGCTCTGAAGGGATTGCTGCCTCAATTTTGTCAGCATTA
Organism: Vernicia montana; assembly: GCA_949750685.1. Classification (NCBI taxonomy): domain Eukaryota; kingdom Viridiplantae; phylum Streptophyta; class Magnoliopsida; order Malpighiales; family Euphorbiaceae; genus Vernicia; species Vernicia montana. The sequence goes on along the minus strand of CATKHJ010562436.1, from coordinate 12,685 downwards.
TCTTGTGGTTTAGGGCCAGATGCAGTACTGTTAACGAGAGGGTCCGAAGTCCTGGAAATCAACTGATTGTGATGGCTTAAAATGCCATTGACCTGCTCTGGAGATCTGATTACTTGTACCTTGGATTCTGATGCTAATTGTCTTTTATCAATAGAATCTAAAGCCTCCCCTATCTTCATAAAAGCATCTTCCCCTTCTTTCATGGATGAAATTGCCTGAAATGATATTGCAACAATAAGTGTAGTTAGCAGATACAAGCCACTGAACAAGCAGAGAAGCTTCCTAGAACCAGTGGACATAGGCCACTAAAGTAGCATCAAAAAACTTGAAATGAAATATTCTATTAAGTCCTACTTAAAGCTTTCTCTGATGTCACCAGAAGTCATATATCTGGTATTGAATGTTCTCATGAGCAAGATGGGCAATCCATCAATCAAATCATATCCATATATGAGAAGAATGCCTTTCAAGTTCTTAAACCAACAGACATTTTGGAAAGGCATTCACTCATGCGCATGTTTGCACCAAGACTAATTACCTGAACAGCAGCATCTATCATTGTATGTGCCTTATGTCTTGAGCCTCTGACAATTTCAACCACTGTAGATCCTGATTCTTGAGAAACAAAACCATCATGAGAACTTGGCAGGCCACCTGGTAAACTGTAATTGGCTGGGGGCTTCAGCCAAGGAGGCAGGCTATTTCCTGGGTATGTATTGTGTTGCCTCAAATTGAGTAAAGCAGAAGAGGCCTGCAAGAGAAAATAAATCAATTGAACCATACCAAAACAGAAAACTGAAGTTTGAAAGCAAGGACTCAATCACGCAAAGCAAGAATAAAAATTTATGGAAGCCACATGCCTGGCCACTGGCTTCCTGTATCTATACAAGTACTTCAGCAAAGCATTTCCTGAAAGGTCCTGAATCTTTTAAAGAGTTCTCTCAATTCTTTTGGTTTTCCAGCATGTTATTGTTTATATTTTTAAGCTCCATCAACCAGGTTTCCTACAATTCTAAGAAAGGGGAACAACTGTTGCAATCTTACTGCAGTTCGTGGAGAGCAATTCTGTCCGTTTGTTCGGATGGAATTAGGAGGACATAAGACCACACATGAGATTAAGATTATGATTATGATTAAGATTAAGATTATGTTTGTGATTGTGATATGATGATTATGATTTGATGAGCTATAACTGGTGTATGACAGCTTGGAGCTTGCTCATCGCTCGTTGCTGCTAGTCGGATCGGCGCTGCATGGTTTAGGCCACGAACAGCTGGGACCCTATAAGTTGGAATTTAAGAGACAGTACTTGGATTCAGAGAGCCAGGACAGGGGGTTCGGCTCCTCATAATGAGGTTTGATGTGGTTCCTATCGACTAATTCCTATTACCATATCCAATTCTAAGGAAACAGCTAACTGTTCAATCAATTTACACAATTAATTATGCAAATACCAAAAGATGACAATGAAGATAACCTGAAAAATGTCTGGAGACAGGAAAATTGCCTCAAAACTGTAAGCCACTGTAAAATGGAATCACATACCAAAATGGTCTGAGAGAACCCATCTAGCAAATGAGATACTACCAGTATATAGATGTAATAATTATCACAATCAAAGCATTGTTCCAACTGAATATTCGAGAAGTATCAACTATAATCATACGATAGATTACATCATTACCTTTTTATCAAGAGCACGATTCAGCTCAGAAAGTGATTGTAAATCTGCTTCCTTCGCTTGGAGTTGTGCCACTGCAGAAGGTGGACTATAGACAATTTGTTGTGCATTAACAATGTCTATACATGCTGCCTTTGCTTGCAGACGGTTGGCATCCACCTGCAAAAGTAAATAAATCAGATAAGTTAAGTATTAAAAAGTCCTAGCTTCTTACAGAAACAACATTGGAGTTATAAAAGGAAGCTCAACCAACTTAATATTTCTTACAGGATTTCAATTCATACAAATAGAGATTAAAAATAGGAAACTCACATTTTATTGGGTAGGTAATTTAATCTGTACCTGCTTTATCAATGTATTCATGGGAGTCTGTGAGTTCTCCAAGTGCCAGGTTGAAGTATTCCCTCCAATATTTGAATGCCCATTCACTTGCAGTTCCTTAGATAGAGAGAATCTGTGTCTCCTAAGAGCTTCTGGCATGTTATCAAATGGATTTAAAGGCATGCAGTCTATATCCTGCAATAAAGTATTTCAAGTTATTCCCAAACAAAATAAAGCTAATCCTAGATGTTATAATTGGAAAAAAAAATGAAAGCAAGAAAGATGACTAATCCTAGAATAAATGTTGTGATTTCAAGGCTACAGAAATTTTACCTGCGGTAACATCAATTACAAACAATCTGGATGACTAATTAGGAATACAATCAACAGAAGGCCAAGCAAAAAACAATCCACCATCTAGAAAAGCAATGATAAGCAAAATTCACTAAAAACAATATTATTAACTTCTAATTGAAATCATTTTAATGACAATGATACAAACTAAGACAAAAGATTCACTTCCAATTGTAATCCTTGAAAAGCAGTTTTCTACCACCTTGAAAATCATATGTTAGTAATTGCAGTATGGTCCACGTATTGTTAGGTAACTTGAAATGATTGCAATGAATAGCAAGGTTGCACTGCACCAAAAATGGTGGCAAATGATTCACAGCAACTGCATTCTATTGACTTCAACCACCCATCTTCGTAGTCCACAAGACTTATTTTGGCAATACAGTCTACCAGCTAAATAATAGAAAGACCCAGCCAACCAATAAGTGAGTTATTTATCAGCCAAGCACTCTTCTTACAGCTATCCAATCTCCTGGTCCCTGCCAAAAGGAAAAAGAATTTCACCTCCTTCCTTTCAGGAAGGGAGGATTAGGAAAATCCTATTGTTTGCAGCTTTCTACAGACCTCCGGGAAAAGCATGAAAAGAAATGCTTGAATGGTATGATCCCTCCTAAGTTCTATGAAACAGTCATAAACTAATCAGTATCCACTTAACAAACAATCTAAGATGTTCAGTATTCAAACAGCTAAAATAATCTATTTTATAGTCTCGCAAACAAAACAACTTCTACCAAAACTAAAAAGGCACATGTAATGCCTTCATATTGTTCTAGAAGTAATTCAAAGTTAATGCAAATAACAAACAACAGAATCCAAAATACCATCCAAATAGACACCAAGAACATCAGAAGCTGACTCATACAGTAAAGAATTCAACTACCTTCACAAATTCCACTCCCATCTCAGGATAGTCAAATTGAACCCTGCACCTATCATGATCAATTGTAAGTACACTTCCATCACAAAGTTCCCTTGTTTTGGGATGCAAAGCAATTACTCGTTGTCCAACCGATAAAGGTCTTGCTAAATCTGTTGGAAGTCCTTCCCTGATGCCAGTACGAAGCTCAGTATAATGTTTTCTCACAGAATTCCTATACTGTTTGAGTTTTTCCCTTTCCTCGTGTAAAAAATGTTCAGAAAACCTCCTAGGTTTGCCAAGCGAACTGCAGCAACAAGTGGACGCAATGTGAAGATGCTATCTCACCAATGTTCTCCATAATTCCGTCAACATAAATGCACTGATGGATATGCTTAATGGCAATTGAAAAATAACATATACCTTCTGATGACACCCCATTCAACATGTGTTAATCTTGGAATGTGTCCAAGTCCAACATGATTTAAGTATTCCACAAACTCCCTTTTAGCAAACCAGGGGTAATCAATTGCACTGTAGAACCACTCAAATGTACACCATCTACGAACCATAGGAGATGAGAGACAGCAAGAAAGCTTTTCCTGTAATTAGAAAAAAAAAAAAAAAACATAAATAAGATTCTGGACATTAGAAATTGAGATAAAAAGGAAATATACAGTGTTTTACCTTTAGATAGAGTGTTGTATCTTGCAGGGATATGGAACATCTATTAGCTCGATTTCTCAGTATGTTCTCAGAAGAATTCCCCTCTTTAGGCATAAATGCTCTCTTTAGACCAATCTTGCGCCTGCTTGTTTTTCTGGCTGGAAAGTTAACTTGACTCATGACAGGAACTTGTGCAACTGATATTGCTACATCACTTGCAGAACTTTTCTGATCACCACTGAAAGATCCCTCTGATACTCCAATTGTTTTCAGTTGTTTTGAAACAGCAGAACTTTGGCTAGTTCGTTTTCCTTTAAGTGCAGATATAATCTCCTCTTCATCCACAGTCTACACCAAGTGCATTGGAAATAGGAAAAAAAATCAACTCAACAGCCAAAGGAGTAAAGAATAACCCACTGCCACTAACTAATGAATTCCTGAATCACAAAGTAGTTCCGATATGAATACTGCATTGAGACCTAGAAACATACTTATGAATTCACACGGATGTAAAATACACAAAAAGATGCACACAACTACAGCTTTGAATTCAAAATTCATAATAACTCATTTCATGCAAGCTAGATAAGTTTTCACATAAAGCACAATATCAAGCTAAAAGCAATTAGGATTAAGCTTTTTCTGATCAAACCAATAGCAGACCAAAGTATATGCACCCCGCAAACTAAGAGCAAATAGAATGTGGATAGAATGTAGGTATGTGTTGTAAATAGAATATGGGTACTAGTTCTTTTTAGTTTCTCTTTGTACATAATAGGTAGTTATTTTCAGTTGCCAAGTTATACTCCAGTATGATATTAATGCGAATGGACCGAGGAGGAAGATATTGAAAATTTCTCAAACATTCGTTTCTTTAGTTTTATGAGATCGTAGAGTTCTCTCAAACGAGCTCTAATTCCAAACAGTCCCAAACGCCAGAAAGGAAGAAAATCCCAAAAACATCATCAATTGCTACAACCAGAATTTGATTCACAATTAGACAGCCCCTTAACCAGATAGAAAGCTTGGGACCATAACACCATACCTCAGCCTCCAATGGTTTACTTGGATGTGAATTTATAGGAGCGTCAGCATTTGGCACCTGCAATAAGAACAAAAATTTTCATTTTTCCACAAAATCAACCAATAAATAATAGACCACCAAATATAACTAAATGAAAGAGATATGTAAGTACCTTTGATACCAAAGACTGGCGTTTTCTTTTCAATGCACTAGTATTATTATTATTAATGGACTGAGTTGCTTGCTTTGCTTCAGAGACAGGTTTAGCATAAATTGCTGTGTGTCTTCCCAGCTTGGATTTCCTCGAGGTACCCTCAACTTCACCGGTTTCACGAAGCACTTTTCCTTTCCTCCCAAGGAGTTTAACTTTATCCTTACGATGGCTGGTAGATGTAGCTTCAGGTATGCTAGATTTGTCATCCACATTAAGAGCAGTTCTTTCTTCATTCAACTGGGCAGATGCTTCTAGAACAAACATTTAAAAAAACAGAGGAAATATCAGAGCAGGTGAAAAGGAATGGCAAAAGCTACACCACCACCATAACTATAACAAACTTTGCCAAAATAACAGCATGAAGCAAGATGTAATGCCAAATTCAATTTTAGCCTTCTATGTAGGACAAGAAAATATTCAGTTTCTCAAACTTTTCCTGCCATCCTTAGAAAACACATGATCATAAGACAAACAAGTGCAGAAAAAAACCATTGAAAATTACCAAAAAAGAGTTCTAGAAAACAATTAACGTTGACCAAACATGCAATGACACTATTTCAACTATATTCTGTTCAAAAAGAACATTTTAACCAGATATAGTAGACATCAGTGCTTCTTCTGAATATGATCAGATTTTTTATCTATTTTATTTCATAAATGTTCCATGTGCACATGAAGAGAGAGCAGCGAAGGTTCCTGCAATCATGGAAACGAACTAAAATGATAGGGATAATAAGCTATAGAAACAGGAGATGGACAATTTGCAAGGAAAGTATGAGTTTTACTTAGTTTTATGATGGAACAAAAGCACCACTTAACAGCTTCAGCTCAAATTGGAGGATGCAAATGTTAATTTCACTGTATCTTATCTTACAGATTAACACCTCCAAACGACGAACCAATAACTAAATGCTATATGAATGGTTATTTGATGTCAAATCACTTACTGTAATTTACCCCAATATTCTTCCATTTCCTTGCAGAAATACACAGAAATTATAAGGGCATAAGCATTTGACACTCACCAGATTCCAATACAGAAAGGTTAGCCAATTCTTGTAGAGCATCCAAGGCAGAGAATTCATCTGTGAAGTACAAAAAAGAAATTTAAATTCTAATAACTGGACTACACAGATTTGCTAATATAAGGTTATTCCTCAAATTTAGTTCAATCACATTTCATGATAGATTTGCTAGTCATCCAAAAACCATATATTCCCATAACCTTAGACACACTCCTCATGTATGCTTCCTATGTTCAATCTGAATAAGGTATCCTAAGTGGGACAGCTATATATTCACAGATTTAGTGAAGTATAAGAATCTAAAATAATCTCATATGGAAAGATAGCACCAATTTTTCTGCAGAATTTTATTTTATTTAGGAAAAAAAAGATTGACTTTGCAATTTCAGAAGGAAATGACAGGTATGATCCCATTATCAAGGAGTTGAGTATGTGTCATGAATGGGTAAAATCCAGAGGGAAAACATGAAACAAAATTGACCATGTAAGATTCCCCCTTGAATATTTTGCAAACAAGAATAGAAAAACAAAATTACCTCCAGAGAAATGTTTATTGCTTCTCTTCTTTTGGGAATGTGGAGAGGTCTCATCAATTTTTGCATTTGACTCAGCAATATCAACTTTCCCCTTCAGAGCACTTATTTTTGCTCCTTCTTCGGTGCCACTACAAGCTTCTCCACCATCATCAGAATGACAATTCCCAATCTCTTCAACTTTTACTTTCTTTCTGTAAAACTTCTTTCCCTTTCGATGAACTTCTACAGTACCTACCCCTTCCATATCCACCACGGAGCTTGTATCCCTGGCATAAGCACCATTATCAGCTCCCCTGCTTATGCCACCTTCCATGCATTCTTCATATATGGAAGCATCATGAAGCTTTGTATGACATGACTTTGACAGTGGAAACTAATCAAATGTTCATAAAATAATCATATTGGATGTTATGAAAAGCCTGAATAGTAAAGGCAAAAACAATAACTTTAGCTATATTATTTTTAGTACCATCCTATCCCAGCTTCGAACAGGTGATGATTTAATGTGTTCTGTTCTCCTACGTGGTGTGTGAGAAACTTGGGGAGAGCCTCCTCTTTGTAATGCCTCAGTTAATGCCAGAGCAGCAACATGTGCTACTTCATCATCATTAGCATCATTCTCTGACTTCTGACCCTTCTTCAGAGAAACATAATTTTCCCCATCATTTTTCTTATAAGGATATGAAACAGCAACTCGAGGAGTCCTTTTCCCGACTGCACGAGGCTGACTACCTAACATGAATATGAGAACCATCAGCATTGTTGGAAGATTTCCATGCCCATAACCAAAAGTTAACCTTTTTGCCAATGTAATTCAAGTTCTAGGATTTGTGGAAGTAAAAGGAGAAAAAAAAAATATTAAACTGTCCTTTAAAGTTCACATAGTTTGACCTGAAAAGTTAAAAACATCTGCTTTATATCTTCTAGGTAACCCCAGTCCACTATAGGAAATCAAATCTCTTTCATTTATTTTCAGTTTTTTCTTAATTTGGTTAAATCACATTGTCTTCTATGTGCTTCATTTTCATTTCTCCTCTATAACATTCCACTTGAATATATGTGTTTCACAATTACTCTTTCTATAAGCTATGAGAGTCATGCTTATTCATCTTTATTAATGCAGAAAGCTAAGAGCTGAGTTTTCTCTCACATAAGCCTTTTACTAAAAAGTTAAAAAGTTATCAACATTTATATTTATGCATAAAAAGTTCCAAAAAGGATAAGATAGTTGGATAATGAATAGATCCAACCCTTTAAAGTTTTGATTCAAGAAATGTGTCTGCATAGAGAGAGAGAGAGAGAGAGAAGATGGGAATGATATAATAGCCATATGATACTGCAAGCATGTGCATTAGAACGGTAATCAACATAAAAGGGATCAAGATAACAAACAAAAGCACAGCCAACATCATTAAGTGTGCATGTAAGACAAATTGAAAAGAACCCAGAAAATATGTCCTTTGTAAGCAGGTCTGTTACCATAAAAGTGTCCTTTCTTCAACAATGATAAGTATCCATCAGTTGATGCAATTGAGTGAGACTGCAGGAGATCTTCTCTTGAGGTACTAAGTTGAGCTTTTGCCCGCTTGTGTTTCAGAGATTTCCGAGCCATTCCTGGTACATCATTGCTTTCTCGCTCACTATCACTCACTTCCTATAGGTTCAATAATCCATGAAATTATCCTTATAAGCATGCAGCAAGCACAAACTCATGAATCATGATTCAAACTAATCTACCAAGTAGAGCATAGTGATTGTCTGTGAACAAAAACCATTCATCAAATTAACTACTGTGATATCAATATTAAAAATACTTGTGCCTAAGTCTCACTAAAATACAATACACCTCTGATTATTTAAGCATCTGCCTCATTGTCATTCAATTGCTGTAAATATTAACATTATTCACTTATTCACTGTCACTGCTTTAAATTATTAACACAATCTCAAACTGGGATAGCCCAGTTCTCTTTATCATTTAGATAATTGTCCAACAGACATCATGCCTTCAAAATGGGACCAGACAGGTTCAACATTCCAGAGCCCAACAACATCTACCATCACTGTTACAAAATCAGAGTTTCCAAGTTTCAATCAAGAAGGGTCAATTGAAAGAGAGTCCTTGTATATCAATGTTAGAGGACGTAGCCGAAATAGTTGCATGACTGGAAATGCAATGAGGTTGTACAACGAAATAAGTGTTTGAAACTTAGCATGAAAAAAGAATCCCTAGGGAAGCGGATTGCTATCACTGGAAGCAATGAACTGAAACTTCATGTACATTATCCTGTCACTATAGACTGCTCCTAGAAAACAGCACCAAAATATCAAAAAGAGTGTTGCAAAAGAACCAAAATTGAAAAACAGGCTCAGCAATGTGCACTGACTAACAAGAATTTGCTCAAAAGGTAATTTAGACATCCAGAACGATTGGAGGACTCTAATCCTTGCACAGAATTGAACAGTCTTGATCTTAAAACTGCAAGGGTGCAGGAGAACAACCACTCCACACAAAAATGCAAAGCATAGGACTGCTTTCAGATTCTCCCTCCTAATAACCCACTGGCTAGTGGCTATAGTGAGACCATGATTGTGTACTGTCCTTTTTTATTACATTAGCATGAAGCACATTCAGCTGAATTTCTTAACTTCTACATCTGAGTTCTTAAACATATAAATACAACTCATTAAAACATGATCCTAGAATTCATCCCCAATTCTGACACGCTCCCCCCTCTGAAGGCTGCAAACTAATAGCAAAAGCTCAAACATGTAATGCTTCAAACACAACTTTCCTTAAAGAAGAAAAACAAATAAAATAACTTCAAAGAACATTATCAAAAAAATAATAAAAGGAAAGTGCAAAATCCATAGATGATATGTGGAGTGAGCAGTTTTTTGCAGCATCCGAAGCATACCAACCATGGATTTGGTACAACCAGCCAACCCTTTGAAGCACACACACACACACACACGGAGAATCAAAAGGTCCAGCAAGAAAACAGGAAAAGGTATATCCAAGCTTACCAAGGAACTATAATGGTCAGTCATCATGGCAATAAGGCCAAACACAGAAGCTGTTCCCTCTGGCAGGGATAAGTATGCCTGGAAATATCAGAGCCATGTCAAAAATTAACCATGTTAACCAAGTACAACTCAACCTGAACACCTGAACTCATACTTAATCCCATAACACAAGCAAGTTATATACATATCAGCATATTCATATTTTTTTTGGTTTATAAACCCACTAACATGGGCCCAAACAGGGGCTGATCAGTATCAGTAATATTAAGAGACAAATGCATCCAAAATTACTTCTCTTGCATTGCCACTTTAGCAGTCCTCAAATTTTTAAGCAATTCTCTTGACATGCATTCTGAAACTTTAAAAAATTTTAGAGCAGGTTATCCTTGATATCTACTTAATTTTAGACAGCTTTAACGCCACAGTCAACTTTCTAGAAACTACTTAATTCACGTCTTTGCACTAGTCCAATCAGTTAAAAGACTTACAGCCAATGCATATATGAAACTTAATCCTTGCTACTCAACCAATTAAGAATTAAAGTTGTTAGCTAATAGCAAAAGTCAAAACATTAAACACAATCCCACAAGAAGTAAATGGCATTCAAGTAAGGGGAAGGCCGCTAAAGTTTAGTGGATTCAGTTATCCAACTCATAATAACAGATAGGGCTGCACAAAAATTAACCAAACCGAATTGATCCAATTCAATCCAAACCAAAAACCATGATTTAAATTGTTTCATGGTTGATTACAGTTTTAAAATTTTTATAAACTGAATTTTTTGTTTGGTTTTGGTTTAAGAAAATGAAAATCCAGTTAAACCGAACCGAACCAATAATATAATAAAACTATGTATTTTTTTAGATATGTATTTTACTAATACGCAAATTATTCTTTAAATTTTTCAGAAGTTAAAGATATCTACTTAATTTCTATATTTTAGAGGATTTTTATATTGTTATTTTGATCCATACTAACTTCTTGGAGAATATTTCATTCTAATTTATTATTATTATGCTATAGAATTTCAAGTACATATCCTGAAATTTGCTTTTTTTTTTCATAGTATTAATAAGGTTGATTGTTATCTAGTAATATGATTTTATTTTAATATTTGTTAAATTTCTACGATCTCTTCAATTTTTTATTTTATCTATTTTTTACTTTTGCCAAATCGACCAAACTGAATCCAAATAATTTTGATTTGAATATTTTTTAATATTACTTGATTTGGTTAAGAGTTGAAATATTTTTAAAAACCGACTTTATTGATTTGATTAGAAACATTTACTCTAAACCGACCAAACCGAACCATGAACACCCCTATTAACAGAGGCTTATTAAACACAGCTACAACCATGTAAACATGCTCATGAAAAGAAAGATATACGAGTAATTCAAGTAATATGGGTACCTTATTCATCATGAAAAGGGCCCGCACCATGTCCACAGATCTGTTAGGTACTTCAACAGCAATCTGAACGTCAGCAAGAATTAATAAATTAAAAATCATAATACAAATTGCGGTGCTAGATAAGTTGATTTTGTTTAAAATAAAATTCCATGGGTAAAAGCATTATCATGTTCCAGCTAAAAAAAGTGAGACAATGGAAACTGAATCATAAAAACAAATAATGCATACCTTCTTCAAATCCACCCCATGGGCTCGATATGCTTTGTAGAATCGCTGAAGCTCCCCCTCACTCCATCGAGGTCCTAATTTATCAGACAATCTCCTCTTCTGGGAAGTTGCATTGAAATATCCACATCATTTTTAAACAAAATAAAAAGAAAAGATGTCCACTGTACATGCATAGTGGAAAGAAAGGGGAGTAATGGGTTTGTCTGCCTTCAAAAGAAATATAAAAAATCAAGTCTAAATGTTATAATAGTTGTTTCAAAATCAACTTCACTGCAGTGAGGTTAAAAGGTGAAATTGAAAGTATAACTCCGCAGACAATTAGTGAGCTAAGAACTATGAGCATTAAAATTTAATCAAACCATTAAAAACATTGAAAAAATATGGATAATAATGACAGCATAAACACAAAACTATAGCTCATAGTCTCAGCAAATGGAAGCTCCAGGAAAACGAATTCAATACTCACCCCAATCACCCGTTCTTTATTTTTGCTTGAATTCCTGACTTCTTTATGAGGCGAGACTTCATTCAGAAATTGCTTATTCACACTTTTTTTCCTTGTTGGGGCCATTAAGGACTTAACTGAAAGATCCAAAATTAGCACATCAAATCACTTAAAGTTATTAGCATTGAAATCCACAACCATCAAAATGAAAATATAGTACATTGATGTCAACGTGGAAAAAAAATTCACAAGAAAATTTTAACCCATGTACGGACTATCACATTATACAGGTTCAGCTTTTCTTAATTAATCTATTGATCATAGTTGACAAAATTGATTGTAATTCTCACCATATCAACCAAGATAAATTACCACAAAACTTGTCATATAGAACACATTACATTCCAAAACAAGGTATTAATATCCACATCACAACGAACATGCAGTTCACTGAAATCCTGACCAACCCCACCCCAACTATGTTTTCACAAGAGAATTTATTAGCGTTAAATATTATCCACCTATAAATTTAAAAAGTCTGTCGTACCCATAAACTCAAAAAATTCCAAACACTTTATAATGTAATTAACATAAACAATATCATAATTCACATCATTTTCTATAATAACCGTGCGTACCAAATTGCCATCATGCACAAAAGGCCTTATATTCAAATTTAGTGCAATGAATCCAAATGACCCGCTATAAAACAAGCAATCAGTTGAAACATTGCTTTGTAAACAAATCAAGCAATTCCAAAAAAAAAAATATCTGTAACACAAAACTTAATTATGAACACCCACAAAAAACAATACCCCCACCCACCCCCCCCCCCCCCCCCCCCCCCCACCCCAAACCCAAAATTAAAATTTCCACATTAAATCCCCCGTAAAA